>APFE031684824.1:337502-351047 GCA_000404065.3 Pinus taeda | reverse complement strand
AATTTGAAGTCTTTGTGAGCATGCACATCAGTTGTCCCACTGATTGAGGAATTTATCCTTAATTTCCTCCATTGATTGAGGGAATAAGTATGAGTTCTATAATGAGAGAATCAGTTGACTTAGTTCTAACTAGTCAAGTCTAGTTAGATTATATTAAAAAGTTGTTAAAATGATAAAATATAGTCTGTTAATGCTTGCATGCATGTGACAACTATTATTTTAGATAACTGAGGATTCACTCATGGATAACTATTGTATGTCAGTTCTGTGAGAGACCCAGTTGAGATCAGATGAGGGACAGTGTACTATTAGATGCTTGGATATTTCTAGTAAATATTCCTTGCATGGAGAAGGATCTATTATAGGAGATTGGAGGACTTGTGGCATATATATTGAGGCCTAGGTAGTCCATGATTTTCATCTTCTGATTGAAGATCATCAGAGTTCAGAGAGATTAGGATAGCTATTGAGCTGATTCGTTTTGTATTGTGAAGAGGATTTCCAGTTGATTGATAATACATGGTTGGGGTTTTATGTTGGTGCTTTCCCCTGGATACATATTGTGTTATGTGTTATTATTTCTCTTGATCAATTATGCATGTTTCTACTTGATGTTGCTCATGAATTCGATTATGCTTCCGCTTAATGTTTTGTAGAAGTAGAACAAGTATTATGCTTTAGGACATTGCATATATCGGTTTATTCTACATAAACAAAGTAAGGAAGCAGTACAAGGAAAAGGAAGATCAATGTCAAAAGCTGTAGGAGGAAGTGACATCATTAAGAAATGAAGTAAATGAAAAGAGTTCAATAATCAAGAGACTTAAAGATAGATCCAGTTACTATGAAAGTCTCAAAGCTGAGATCGCCTCTCTAGAAGAAGATCTTGAAAATCCAAATAAGCAGAATGAAGAACTACCTCAAGCAGATGAAGAACAAGAAAATGAGATTCTCAAATTAAGGCAACAAGTGGAAGAAGGAAGAAAGGTTGAAGAAATCATGAAGAAGAAATATCTTGAAAAGGAAGAGCAATATCAGGTTGAGGTAAATATTCTAAAAGGTAAATTAGAAGAAAAGGATAAACTTTTACGATTTCAAGATAGTACTAAGATTTTGGATGACATTCTTAGTAGTCAAATGTCTCCTGCCATCAAATCTAGTCTTGGTTTTCATGAAACTGTTAAAGGTGAATCTAGCTCACAAACTAAAGCAAGGAACTCTGATGCAAAATCTGAAATGCTCAACAAGAAGATAAGAGGTCAACCCCATCAACAACCAAGGAAAGAAAGTCTTCAAAGAAAATCATTTACTCCTAACCATGGAAGTGATAATCAATTCTTTCCTCTGATAAATAATGTTGAATATTTTATATGTCATAATTTTGGACATTTTGCAGCAAGATGCAGAAGTAGAATGGTTCAAACTAATAATCGTCACATAGAAATATCATCAGCTTCTGGATACTTTAAGGGATATTGTTTTTCTTGCAATATGTTTGGTCACAAAGCCATTGACTACTATAGAAGGAATATGAAACATATAAGATGTTATGCTTGTAACAAGTTTGGGCATATCGCAAAAGCGTTTAGGAGAAATTTTTGACCAACATATCAAAAGGAGAAAACATCATCACACTCCAAGGTATGGAAGAAGAAGGAAGTACAGTCAGAAGGATGTGGCATAGCTCAGTATACAAACATAATAGACTCAAGGGGAGTTGAAAGTGTGAAACTTCAGTATTCTAATTCTCATACGTAGTTATCATGAATATAAGTTGCGTATATATGCAAGTTAAAAGTTGCACAATCGTGTATAAGGTGTTTTGAGGAAGATGTAGTGGGACAGACTCAGGAAAAAAGGGGTCTGATATGGTTTAGTCAATTATCAATTATCATTTTTGTTCTCATTGATGATGATTACAGTTTGATAATGATATGTAGAAGTGCTTTTGGCCCTCATAAATTGTGAATAACTTGATGAATAACTGGTTGATGATGATGCCTTGATGATTCTTACTAACAAATGCAATGGTCAGATCTAACAGTGAACAAATGGCACAAGTTCAGGGGGATTATACATGATGATAATTATAATGCTTTATTCACATAATTTCTTTGATTCAGATGACTCTTTTGATGATGTACATATACAGGTTGTTGATCTTGATGCTACTGGCAGATGCTTATGGTACAAATCATATATGGTGTATGATAGTTGTTGATGACTATCGTGGTCTTGTTTAGATCGTTGGTCCTTTTTATAAATGTCATGTATATCATTTGATGTAAAGGTCATGTAAAGACCTAATTTTTAACCCCACTATGCATGGGAAGGATGATGTAATAATTTCTATTTCAGTCATGTATAAACATTTGGTATATCCCCACTTGGTTTGGTGGACGAGTCAAAATTGGTGTATCCCCACTTGGTTGATTGATGTATGTATGATTCATTGGTCTTAGGGATGTCATAATCACTTAGTTGAGGTATAGAGTCATGTTATTCTTTTGAAACATATCTTTGCAAACTCTGCATGTACTTAGGGGGAGCATGGACAACATAGTGTATCTCAAAGGGGGAGAATATCTTGGTCCTCCCTTTGCCCTTGAAGTCAAAGGGGGAGAGTATCTTGGTGTTGTTTGATATATATAACAGGTTCTAAAACTTGACATAATAAACACCAATATAGTTTCCATTAAGTCCAAAGGGGGAGATTGTTGGCATTATGATACATGTGTTGTCCTTGATGGCAATTCACATATATGATGAATGATAATAGTTCACAGTGCAACAGGTTAACAACAAAGGATTACAGATCATACTCCAGAGGTTGAAGAAAGAGAATGGTTTAAGAAGTATATGTTGGTTCACCTTGTCCAAGCAACGTACACACGTGGGTTAAGAGAACAAAAGGAGAGTAAAATATGCACGCACTTTCACAGAAGGAAAAGTACAAATGGGATGGAAAATCAAGGTTTTGGTCTGAGGTATTGGTCCGAGGTTTTGGTTCGAGGTATTGGTCCAAGGTTTTGGTATGAGGTTTTGGTCCAAGGTATTGGTCCAAAGTTTTGGTCCGAGGTATTGACAAAGGATCTAAGTATATAAGAAGTAGAAGATCAAAATGCTAAGTGTGCAAGTAATGAATATCTTATGAAGAGTTAGATCAAAAGAAAATATGCATGTTATGGGTTTTTGGTGCTTTGCTTGATTTGAACTAAGGATGAACCTAAGTGGTTGATGATGGATGAGATCTAATGATGGATCAGGATCATAAGACCTGAAATAAGTTATCATTATGTGGTCTTATCATTGATAGTCTAGATCTATTTAATAACGCATGTTTATTCTATAAATGTTATGATCTGGGTATGACTGAAGTCTGGAACAACTATGAAGTTTTAAGTTAGTATTTGCATATCTATATGCTATTTCACTTTGGTGAAAGTGCATATACACACTAGTTCAGTACTTAGAAATAACGTATACATTATGAAATATGATGTTTGAAGTTGCAGTTGGTTCTGGTTGTTAATGCAGGGTTTTGGGTTCGGCTTTGTGTTCTGGTGACATTGTTCTAAATGTTCAAATTAATTGATTGTGATTTGCTTCAGCGATGATGGGTTTTCAGTGATTGGTTGTATTGTAGTGGTGATTGATTTTGAGCTTCAATGTTGCTGATGGGTCCAGTATGAAAATTTGATCAAACATTGCTGTCATGTCGTGTTGTTGTGTACCAGGAGTATCCATTCTGAAAATTTATGAAACGTGGTCCCTGGAGGAAGAGAGAAGGTCATAGCCTTTTGTAGGCCGATGCCTACGTATTGGTAAACATATCGGCTAGTATAAGAACCAGGGGGTTGGAGCTCCCTTACAATAGCAACTGGAGAACGAGTGAAGGTTGGAGCCTTTTGTAGGCCAGCACCTACGTACTAGTAAACATATCAGCTAGTACAAGAGCTAGGGGGTTGTAGCTCCCTTCTAGTAGAAGTTGGAGAACAAGAGAAGGTTGTAGCCTTCTACAGGTGGGTTCCTATGTACTGGTATGAGTCTACGCTAGTACAGGATTGTAAACTGGTTTTTCTTATATTAAAAGAAGACAGAGACGACGAAAACAGGTGGTTTTTCTCCCGCATTGGGTTTCCACCTTAAATCTTGGTGTTCATGTGTGTTGCTTATGTGTGATGGTTTATTCTTTTATTACTGCACATGGTTACTGTTTAAATGGTTAATAAAGTACTAATTAAATATCAACATATGATGAATTAACAGAATCATAAGTTCACTGGATATACGTTGGTTTCCTTAAGGACAATTGCGTGCACACGTGAGTTCCCTTCATTGAAGTAGCATATATAAATCTGAGTATGAAATGAAAAAGTTATTGATTTGATAAATACTAATTCACCCCCCCTCTTAGTATTATTCCCAACACAAAAATGGTGGAAAATATGGCTGAAGGCAATCTACATTGAACACTGGGTGCAAACCAAAGAAAAATGGAATGCTAAGCTCGAAGTCAATGTCCCTTAAAGCCTTGGTAATGGTGTATCGCCCATATCAGAGTAGGCAAAGTTTACGGTGGGGTCCAATGAGGTTCTCCTTCTGCAAATGTAGCCAAAATTTGTCGCCCACCTGGAACTTATGCGACACTCGATGCTAATCATGGCACTGCTTGTACTTAGCATTGGATCTATCCAATATATCATGGAACTGCTAGCAGATGTGTTGAATGTGCTCAATGAAGTTGTTAGCCTTGTCAGCTTCAAACTTGGCGTGAGCCGAATCTTCCTAAATAGTTGCAAATGGTATGGCCACATCAATGGGACATAATGGCTGAAATACTAACCCTACCTAAAAGGGGCTATGGTCCGTTGAACTATGGAGAGCTCTATTGTAGCTATGATGGACATAAGGGAGGTGTTCATCCCATGTGTGTGGATGCTTCGAGTTGTACATGCGCGAAATGTTTACGATCATCCTATTGACGACCTCTGTTTAGCCATCAATTTGTGGGTGGAAATTCATGCACTTAGTAAGTTTGGTATCCAACATTGAACAAAGACTTGACCAAAATCCACTTAGGAATTTTCTATCCTGATCTGAGATAAAATGGACTACAGGATCCCAAACTGTACCTACACTCGCTCAAAGAAGAGCTTAGCAATGGCCTTTGTTGTGACACTCTTCTTGCAGGCCACCATGATGGCCATCTTAGAGAATTTGTCAAGACCACGAAAACACAATCATTGTCATGCTTAGTAGAAGGAAGGCCTAAGATGTAATCCATTGAGATGGATTCCCAAGGTCGAATAGGAGTAGGAAGAGGAGTACATAGGCCTTGCTTCTTGATGATTGGTTTGGCAATGATGTAGGCGGTGCAGGAACTAATGTACTTCCCAACATCCTGAAAAAGGTTCAACCAATAATAATACTTCTGCAATACTGCCACTATTTGCTTTACACCAAATTGTCCAGCAACCCGACTGTAGTGCGCTTCCCAAATTATCTTGGCTTGCTTGCTTGAAGGAACATATATGTGCCCTAGGTGGCATAACAGTGCATCCTAGAGGTGAAAATATGGAACTTTATCACCTTCCAGGAGTGTCTGGTATGTGTTTTCAAATTCTAGATCACTCTTGTAAAGATTTGGCCACCCTGAAGTCTCATGCCCATAGGAGTCGAGCATAGTGATCAGCACCATGAATGGTAGTCGGTTGAGGCAGTCTGCTACATTATTTGTGCTGCCCTTCTTGTACTTAATGTTCAAATGGAACTGTTGCAGGTACATGGACCATTTCTGATGGCGATCGTTCTGGAACTTCCCTTGTGTCTGTATGAACTGTAGGGGTCCGTGGTCTGTGTGGATGACCGTTTCCTTCCCCAGAATGTAATGCTTAAATTGATGGCATATTTGCACAATGGAATACATTTCTTTGTCATAAGTGGGATAATTTCGGATTGTGTCTGAAATTTTCTCACTATGGTAAGCCAATGGATGCCCCTGTTGAGTAAGAACTGCACCAATAACATAGTCGTAGGCATGTGTCTCAATCTCAAATGGTTGATGTAGGTCTGGTAATGTGAGAGCTGGTGCAGAGCAAAGGTAATGCTTTAGCTCATCAAATTCCTTTTGTTGGGTTTCAGGCCAAAAAACTTTGCTTTTTCTATGCCCTTGGTGACTTGAATTAAAGACCAAGTGATATGAGAGAACCCCAAGATGAACGTGCGGTAGAAATTGGCAAGACCAATAAAGTTGTGGAGCTCTATTAGAGTGGTTGGGGCTGGCCAATCTTGAATGACTTGTATCTTAGCTGGGTCCACATGCACACCATGCTCATCAATGATGTACCCAAGATATTGAACTTGGGTCATGCCAAAAGTGCATTTCTCCAAATTGGCACACAACTTGTGTTGTCACAGGGTTTGAAGGATCCCTCAAATATGGTGGAGGTGCTCTTCCCAACTCTGGCTATAGAAAAAGATGTCATTTAAATACACCACAAAAAAAGAATTGGTGAAGGGTCCTAAGATGTCGTTCATCAATCTCATCAAGGTTGCGGGGTAATTCGTCAACTCGAAAGGTGTGACCAACCATTCGGAAAGTCCCTCCTTGGATTTGAAGGTAGTCTTCCATACATCAGAGGATTCAATATGCACATGGTGATAACCAAAATTCAATTCATTCTTTCTGAAATATTTACCCCCCTTGAGCTTGTTCAAAAGGTCATCAATCCATGGGATCAGGTACCTATTCTAGACAGTGATCTTGTTTAGTGCTTGATAGTCAATACATAGTCTTCAAGTCTCGTCCTTCTTTTGTACCAATACAATCAAGATCCCACAGGGTGATCAGCTTGGCCTGATGTGCCCTTTCTACAACAACTCTTGAATCTTCCTCTTGATCTCATCATTCTCAAGAAAAAAGCATCGATATATTGGTCCATTGGGTAGTGGTGCACTCGGGTCAGATCAATGGAATGCTTTACCTGATAGTGGAGAGGTACCCCTGTAGGTGAGGCGAAAATGTCCTTGTACTCTTCTACAATCTTGTCCATGTGCTACTGATGTGCATAGGAGCCCTATCTACAATTCCTGGCCACAATGTTCTTCATTCCTTGAGGTTAAATCACAAGGAAAACAAATTTTATGGTTTGGGAAATGATGTTACTGCATTTTTTTGCAGTGATGAAAGAGATGAAGGTAGGCGGGGCTACTTCCAATACCCTGTATAACTTATTTCCCAAATTAATAATCACAGAGCAATGTTAGACTAATATACAACATGTTGTTTCCACAAGTATGGTTGTCCTAACAATACATCACAAAATTCAAGAGGAGCAACATCACATAATACCTCATCCGTGAAGGGCCTGATGATGTAGGGAAGGTGACATTGTTGTCTGATGTGCAGATATCATCCTTGGTGAAGCCATCTGATGGTGTACAGTTGCAGAAGTGTCATAGTTAGTACACCAAACCATTTCACGACCTCTACTGAAATGAGGTTCGCTTGGCTCCTGATGTCGAAAATGATCTGCAATGGAGAACCCTTCACCCACATCTGTGAGGGGGAGAGGCATCCCCCATCCTCTATATCTTCAGGCTCATTCTTGTGGATCTTGATGGTGGCCACGGTGGAACTTGGCTCTGCGTCAATGGTATTCTTTCCTTTGTCATTCCCCTTGTTGGTTTTGACTCAGAGTTAGAACATGCATTTGATTTGGAAGACTTCATCTTAGCCACTAGTGACTGCTTGGCGCGAGACTCACTTATATTGTGAGTGGAATTCTTATGGAACTCATACCATTTTCTTGTGTCCTTCTTTGTCTTTGTGGTGTTTTTCTTTTCTTGCGACGTTAATGGGTTTCCCTGGGTCACCCTGCCTTGGCTTTTTCCCTTTCTCTTTGGTTTGGGGGCTCCTCTTCCTTGCTTTGGATTCACAGATCCAAAGCATCACTTCTTCTGTTTAAACATATGGTAAAAATTAACAGCGTATCAGTACGTCATGTCGAGCGAGGATATGTCCAAGTAATCCATCTCGTCTAGGATGTACTTGTATAGACATCTGTGGTACTTGAGTACCAAATGCCACTCATAATCCTTGATACCCAACTTAGTACAAAGGGTATGGAAAACATTTGTGAACTTTGACACATCTTGGTCCATTCCCTGTTGTAGCGTGGTCCACTTTATGTATTTATCTTCATAGCTCCCAAAAAGGTAATATTGTTCCTTGATGGCATCTCGGAAATAATTCCAAGTGGGTACGGCTGAAAATAGTGAGGATTCCTTCTTGTTCTTTTGTTCATAGTAGGTTTCCCACCAGTCCTTGACATGTGGGGTGACTTTGAGAAGTGAAAAGGTAATCTTTTCCCAATTGGAAAAGTCATGAACTAAAAAATATCCTTCCAACAGATTTAACCATTTATCTATTGTGGTTGCATCTATTTGGCCCTCAAATATGGGAATATCAAAGTTATATTATACCTTAAAAGGATTGGCACCTCTAGAGTGGTTGTTGGATGAAGATGCATCGCCTGTGGGTAGTTGTCAAAGGATATAGGAAAATTTGTCCATCATCGCATTCCTTTGTCACTCGAGGGTTTCCTCGAGCAATATTTTGAAAGGATCTCCTAACCCCTCATATTTCTTTTCTTCGACCATGGGAGGTCATTAGGGTTTGCGATGCTGGTCTTGAAAAGGTTCAACCAATTCAAGCCCTAACTCCTTCTACCCTGACCTTGTTGGGGACATGCAAAGAAAAACAGAGAAAGAGTAGACCGCTCTGATACCACTGATCCGAACTTAAACAGGAATGCAACAAATTACATATATAACCATAAATATAGAGATGCAACATAAATATCACTTCATTTCATTAATATCAAAATACTAAGATATGCTTACAAACATAATGGAAATAAACTAGCTCGTGCGATGATAGCTTATCTCTAAGAAGAGATGTGGTAGCTACATGCCTCTGAACTATGTTACAATGAGGTTCAAGGGCGTATTTATTATTGAACAACAAGGGAAAACCATAAAAAATAAAACGATAACCCTAGGATATGGAACACTAAGAGTTTGTGGGTCCCATTGGGGTTTGTTGGGCAACCAACTTCCCGGGGTCGTAACTTGGTCATATTATCTTCGTTTGACATGTACGATACCTTGTTCGAAAGGTCTCTCTGAGTACTATAGGATTTGTGGTATAATCTTTCCTATGGCCTTGGATCTACTACAAACCTAAAAAAAAAATTCTGTTTATGGGGTGAAAACTGTTTCGGAAGTTCAAGACCTGAAAAACTGCTAAAAATAGTAAATGCTGCAATAAACAAGGAAACAGATGAAACCGACCGGAGGTCTCGGTGGAATAGGTGGGTGGCTACCAATATCCACATGGATCAGTCTGCCCTCCTTAGGAAGCAATGTTCCCCATTGCACGCAAAACCTCCATAAGATGAGGAAATTTTTGTTGAACCTGGTCCCTGGTGAACCACTTGCCTTGTTGAAGGACTTGGCCTGCTTTGACAACTTAACATAGTTGGATCCTCTATTGGTGAGTGTTCTGTGTGTCCACGATGTGATCAGTTGTGGCCTGTTCCATGCAATCTAAGTTTATCTTTATTAGTGTGAGTTGTTCTGCAATGTCAGATGTGTCCAACAATGGTGAAAAATATGGCCGAAGGTGATCTACATTGAACAATGAATTCAAACCAAGGAATTTGGAATTCTGACCTTGAAGGAATTATCCCCTATAGCCTTCGTGATGGTGTATGGCCCATATCGGAGTGGGTGAAGCTTGTGGCGGGGTCTTGCGAGGTGCTCCTTCTGCAAATGTAGCCAAACTTTGTTGCCCACCTAGAAATTCTGCAATACTCGATGTAGATCATGGAGTTGCTTATACTTAGCATTGGCTCTATCCAACATATCATGGACCTACTGGTAGATGTGTTGAATGTGGTCAATGAAGTTGTTAGCCCTATCGGCTTCGAAATGGACGTGATTCGAATCTGCCTAAGTAGTTGCAAATGGTATGGCCACATCAATGGAATATAATGCTTGAAATCCTAGCCCTACCTGAAAGGGGTTATGTTCCATTGAGCTATAGAGAGCTATGTTGTAGCTGTGTTGGACATAGTGGAGGCTTTCATCCCATGTGCGTGGATGCTTCGAGTTGTACATACACAAAATGTGTATGATCATCCTGTTGACGACCTATGTTTGGCCATCAGTTTGGGGGTGGAAAGTTGTGGATTTAGCAAGTTTGGTATCCAACATCGACCGAGACTTGACCAAAATGCACTTAGGTATATGTTGTTCCAATATGAGATAATGCACTATGGGATCCCAAAGTGTAGCCACACTCGAAAATGGTGTACACAGTGTAGGATCTAATGTACTTCCCAACATCTTAACGAAGGTTCGACCAATAAAAATACTTTTGCAGTACTGCCACTATTTTCTCTACTCTGAAATGTCTAACAACCCCACTATAGTGTGCCTCCAAAATCATCTTGGCATGCTCGCTTGACGGAAAATGAATGTGGCCCAGGTGGCATAATAGTGTGTCCTTGAGGTGAAAATTTGGAACGTGCTTACCTTATAGGAGTTTCTGGTATGTTTTGTCGAATTTTGCATTGCTCTTGTAAAGATGCAGCCACCCCGAAGTCTTGTGCCCACAGGAGTCGAGCACAATTATCAGCGCCATGATTTGTGGTCGGCTGAGGCAGTGTGAAAGATTATTGGTGTTTCTCTTCTTGTACTTAATGTTCAAATGGAACTGTTGCAGGTACGTGGATCATTTCTAATGGTGATCATTCTACAACTTCCATTATGTCTGTATGAACTACAAGGGTCGGTGGTCTATGTAGATGACTGTTTCCTTCCCTAGAATGTAATGCTTCCATAGACGCCAGGCCTTTACAATGTAATAAATTTCTTTGTCATAAGTGGGATATTTTCAGACTGTGTCTGAAAGTGTTTCACTGTGGTAAGCCACTGGATGCCCATGCTAAGTAAGAACTGCACCAATAGCATAGTCAGAGGTGTCTGTCTCAATCTCAAATGGTTACTACAGGTCTTGTAATGTGAGCACTAGTGTAGAGAAGAGGCGATGCTTCAACTTTGAAAATGCCTTTTGTTGCATTTCAGACCAAAGAAACTTTGCTTTTGCTCCATCATTGGTGACTTGAATTAAAGGCCAAGTGATATGAGAGAACCCCAACACGAACCTACATTAAAGTGGTTGGGGCTAGCCAATTTCGAATAACTTTTATCTTGGTTGGGTCCACATGCACACCCTTATCATTAATGATGTAATTAAGATATTGAACCCGAGTCATGCCAAAAGTGCATTTCTCCAAATTGGCACACAACTTGTGTTGTTGTAGGGTTTGAAGGACTTGTTGAATATGGTGGAGGTTCTATTTCCAACTCTAGTTGAAGATAAAGATTTCAACTAAATACACCACCACAAATGCATTGATGAAGGGTCGCGAGATGTCGTCCATAAAACTCATGAAGCTTGCAGGGGCATTTTTCAACCCAAGAGGCATGACCAATGATTCGAAAAGGCCCTCCTTGGATTTGAAGGTAGTCTTCCACACATCGGAGGGTTTGATAAGCACCTTGTGATAACCAAAATTCAAGTCAATCTTGCATAAATATTTGGCCCCATTGAGCTAGTCCAGAAGGTCATGAATTCTTGGGATTGGGTACCTATTTCAGATAGTGATCTTGTTCAGCGCCCGATAGTCAATACAGAGTCTTGAGATCCTATCCTTCTTCTGTACCAATACAATCGAGCTCCTTCAGGGTGATGAGCCTGGCCCGATGTTCCCTTTCTGCAACAAAACTTGAATCGACCTCTTTATCTCATCGTTCTCTAGAATAGAGCATCGATAGATCAGTTCAATTGGTAGCGGCGTGCCCAGGGTCAGATTTATGGAGTGTTTAACATGACAATGCAGAGGTATCCTTGTAGGTGAAGAGAAAATGTCCCTATACTCTTTCAAGACCTTGTACAGATGTTGTTGTTGTGAAAAGGAGCCCTGTCTAGAAGCTGTGGCGACAAACTTCTTCTTGCCCTGAGGGAAAATCATAAGGAAAACAAATTTCCTAGTCTGGGAAATGATCTTACTACATTTCTTTGCAATGATCAAAGAGATGGTGGTAGGCCGGGCTATCTTCGGTATCCTGTACAGCTTATTTCCCAAAGTAATAATCACAGAGCGAGGTCTATATTGATATACAACATGTCACTTCCCGAAGTAATGTTGTCTTAATAATAATTCACAAACTTCAAGAGGAGCAACCTCACACAATACCTCATCTATGAAGGGCTTGATGTTGTAGGGAAGGCAACACTGTTGGCTAACACGAATATCTCATCCTTGGTGAAGCCACCCAATGGTGTACAATTGTGGATGTGTTGTAGTCGATAGGCCTAGCTGCTTCATGATCTATATTGAAATGAGGTTATTTTAGCTCTCGTTGTCAACAATGAACTACAGTGGAGAACCCTTCACCCACATCTGTGAGTGGAAGAGGCGTTCCCCCTCCTCTGGATCTTCAGGCTCATTCTTTTGGATCTTTGTGTTGTCCATGGTGGCACTGGGCTCCGTGTCAATGATCTGCTTCCCTTTGTCATTCCCCTTGTTAGGTTTTGACTCAGAATCGGAACACACATCTCATTCGAAAGCCTTCAGCTCAGCCACCAATGACTCCTTGGCCCGAAACTCACTTGTGTTGTGAGTGGAGCTCTTATGGAATTCACACAATTTTTGTGTGTCCTTATTTATCTTTGTGGTATTGTTCTTTTCTTGTGGCTTCAATAGGATGTCCTGGTTTGCCCCACCTTGAATTTATCCTTTGCTTTGTGTTTTGGGGGTGCATTTTCCTTGCTTCAGATTCACATATCCAAAGTCTCATTTCTTCTGTTTAAACTTTTGCTCAATCTTGACAGTGTATCAGTACATCGTGTTGAGCGAGGAGATGCCCAGTAACTCCATCTCAACTTGGATGTACTTGTGTAGACAGTCTTGGTACTTGAGTACCAAATGCTGCTAAGAATCCTTGATACCGAGCTTTGTGTGAAGGGTATGGAAAACATTTGTGAACTCTGGCATGTTATCACCTAGATTGACCTCCAGCTAAAGGGAGGCAATTCTAGGGTAACCATAAACCATGCTTAACCTAGTAGCTAGCCCTACTAGGCCGGGAGAGGGCTCTCTCCTTATGGATCTTAGTCAAGATGATTGGATCCAGAACAATATTTTATGCTAGGTATAGTAGCTCAAGGGTTTTGATCGAAGTTGTTGGTGTTTTTGCCAGATCAGGAGGAGCTGGGCAATTTGGGTCTGGGAAGCTAAGTCAAAATTGCAAGGGATTCTATGGGGCAAGGTAGGTATGAGCTTCATCACCTTAGGCTTGATGAGGTGAAATGATAGACTGGTGAGGAGCTAAGAAGGGCATGGGTAGGTCATGAATCCTTCCTAAACAGTAGAAAAGAAATGAAATACTAGTGTTTTCCCAAGGCAAAGC
>APFE031684824.1:322310-336909 GCA_000404065.3 Pinus taeda | reverse complement strand
GAGAGAAATCACGAAAATAGTCGAAAATTGGCAAAATAGGCATGCTAAGCCAAATTGCCCTACGCGCAGTGCCACTGGTCCTACACACAACGCCACTTTCAAGCCACTTTTGGAGGCCTTCCCATCATCCAAATTGAGTCTAGGTTAGCTCATTGGAAATTTATTCAAGTCTACTTTCCAGAACACCTGACATTTTTGTATTTGGATTTCATTGGACCCCTTAAAATTTGATTCTCCGAAGGCTGCTTCTGTGTGTCAAAAAACTGGTAGAAAGGTCAATTTTGGAGTGTTGTTGGACCTTATGGTGGACTATTTTTGGTCCAAAAATTCTGAAAATTACTAGGGTGCATGTCCTTGATTCCCTGAATTCAAAAATGCAAGTCATTTGTCCATTGGGTGCCCCTAGAAAAAGCGGGGCAATTTTTCTGTGTATTGAATATTAAAAATTTAAAAATGCAATTTCTTTCTCAAAAAATGCCCAAAATTGGAATGAAGCACCACCATCAAGTGCTTTGATTAGCCAAGGAGGCTTCAGCCAACATCTTAAGTCTATCCTCCTCCTTTTTGCTTCTAAATCCCTCCTTAACCTAGCCTTCATCTTTTTTATTCTCATATTGCAAATCTTATTGCAGGTCATGTAGTGATATGCCATGTGTCTAAGCATTTTGTTATCCCTGTTGGCCTTCTTAATTAGCTCCTCAAGATGCAGATTGACTCTTTCAAGCCAAGTCTCCCTATCCTTTTCAATTTCATGCTCAATGGGAGTCAAAGTGACATGAGCCTCTTTGTCACTTTGCCTCTTTGCTTTCAGTACTTCTAGCTCCATGACGACTTGTTTGTCACTCAATTGTTTGTTCTCCTACTCCAAGTATGTGATGAAAAACTTGGCTCTCTCTAGGTTCTCCATCAAGGCTTGTATGTGAGCTTCCTTCTCCTGAATGATGATGTCTTTGATATTTTCCCTCTCCTGAGCTTCTAAATCAATAATCTTAGTGTCAAGATGCTCAAGCTCATCATGTTCTTCCAACTCAAACTCTCTTTCTTTCTCATCATCCAAGTCTTCTTCCTGCATCTTTTCTTTCCCTTTGTTCAGCTGTTGTACCTGTACCTATTGTGTCGATGAAGAAGGCAAAGCCCCTTCCACATCCTGTGGAGATAGCATTTTCCTTTGGGTTGATGAAGAAGGCAAGGTCCCTTCCACATCCTGTGGGGCAAACACTTTCTTAGTAGCTGCAAACAATTTCCTTGTACCTCTTTGATATGTCAAGTATGCTGGCACCTCAACAATTTTTGTCTCCTTGGTTTCTTCTCCTGTTTCCACATGACTAGAAAGCCCACATGTTTCTTGAACCATGGATGGAGGAATTTGGGGTCCACTAAACATGTCATGAGCAATGAAAGTCTCCCAAGGGATGTTGAGGAGACTGAGATGGTGAAGAACAATAGTCTTGATCAAGGTGTAGTGATAAATGCTGTTCATCTGCTGAGGGTATGGCTTCTTCTGCACAAGGTAAGCCATCTTATCAATGTTTCTAAGCAAAAAGTAGGGGAGGTTCAATATTTTTACCCTTGTAAAGTGCATGAAGAGCCTAATATGGTAAGTGTACAACCTGGAAAATCTGCCCTCACAAGTGAAATATTTGATGATGATCCTCATCAAGGGGACATACCTGTTCTCCAAAAATTTTAAAGGGAAAAGCCTCTTCACCTGACTTCTATGTTGAGGTTTAATGTAAGGCTCATAATAATGCTCATCAAGGTCCTGAGCCTTATACCATTTCTCACCAACATTAGGAATCTTGGTGGCCTCTGAAATGATTGATGGTGACACTGTGAAAGTCACCCTAGTAAGGGTCACTTCATTGTTGTGCAGGTGGGCTACAAAAACTATACAAACTTCATAACATTCAAGGTGTCTAAAACATGAAACTGCCAATGGAGAGGCTTGTAGTTCTTTTAGGTTAGTTGGCTCTTCTCTTGTGATCTTGCCTCCCTAATGAGGTTTTTTATGCTACCTATTTCTCTTTGCTGAACTGTCATTTGTTGTATTCTCCTCATCATAATCATAATCTCCTCTATCCATGTTAACCAACTTTTTAGTTGCACAATCTTAGACAATGAAGATGGGAATGAGTGGGATGCTTTAGGGTTTGTAGGGATGAGTTTTGAGTGAATTTATGCACTTATGGGTAAATTATGAATCATGAGGGT
Organism: Pinus taeda; assembly: GCA_000404065.3. NCBI lineage: Eukaryota > Viridiplantae > Streptophyta > Pinopsida > Pinales > Pinaceae > Pinus > Pinus taeda. The sequence continues at coordinate 334,698 of APFE031684824.1, read as the reverse complement.
GAGGGAGAGGGTTTTTAGAATAATGGATAGATGAGGGAATATAGATTAGGGGAAAGGAAATGATGTAAAAAGGGTTTTAGTTATAATGACAGGTAATGGGAAAAATAAGCTAGTTAGGGTTTTATAAGGGAAAACTACGGTTTGATACTAAGTGTGAAGGAAATGTCTAAAACAATCATTTTGCAAGATAAACATCAAGTGGCATAGGGAAAATTACTTGTAGAAGAGGAAATTGCAAAACAATTTGTGAAATTTTGGTGTCTAAGGCGATTTTGAAGCTCACTGCCCTACGTGTAGCGCCTTTTTGCAAGCCAATTTTGGAGGCCTTCCTAGTGTCCAAATTGGGCGTGGGATAGCTCGTTTGAAATCGTGTTGAGTCTAATTTCTAGAACATCTTGAATGTTTCACTTTGGAGCTCATTTTCCCTATCAAAAGCTCAATCTCCCAAGACTAGTCAAAATGTGCAAAATGAGGCTGCCAAAATGTAGAGTGTTGTTTCAGTCAACTTTTGGAGGTCTTCCTCAACTTCAAATTGAGATCAGGATGGCTCATTGGAAAGTTATCTGTGTATAGTTATCATTTGACTCATCATCTAGGTCATTTGGTCACTCCAGCTAGGAAAAATATTGATTTTTCCAAGGTCGCTCCAGAAGTGCATCGACTCTCCTAAGGCAATTGTATTTTTGACATTTCTCTAAAACCATGACACATGTGTAAAAAGTGAAGGCAGGTTTTCTTCCTTGGCCTAGTTTGGACTAAACCCTTTATCACATTTTCCAAATTCTGCCATGTTTGGTCTAGAACATAGTTTGAAGAAAATTTGGCCCTATGTGTGGCAAATGATTTGTCCCTTGGAATGAGTTATTGAAAAATGATGGAGACATGATGTGTACGAGTTGGAATGGCCTCATAGTCACTGAAATGACCTCCCTTATGCCTCATATATTCAGATGTCTCTGATTTCATAGCCAACCCTAGCTCAATGGGTGAGGAAATTAGGGTTTAGTGCTTGTGGAAAATGATGATTTGGGCACCCTTGGGAAGAAACAACTCCCTTTGGCATGCACTTAACCCTTTGAAACTTTACCCTTTCACTTGACTATTTCCTTTGAAAAATTGATCTTTTGATGGTCTGGCATCTTTGGAACACTGATTTAACAGCTTGGGATGGTGAAATTATTACATTTGAAAGACATAAACTTACATAATGAAATAAGTATTTCTCTTTACAAATCATCTTCTCATGGTGAAGGGATTTTGTTTGATCACCCTTTACTTGTTGGTGTTATGCAATGGAATGGAACCTTGGCAACCCTACTGACCTAATGAAATCTTGAAAAACCCTAAAGACCTAATGAGACCTTGAAGGACTAAATTTCAAGACGACATAATGACCTCAAGACTGATACAAATGACATGATAAAAATAACTTTACGGATGATGTACAGTCAACAAGATATGAAACTATGCCAGCAAGTAATCACATTTAGGGAAGAGTGTTGTTTTTGGACTAGGACTGCCATCAATGACTAATTTTTTGCATGACCTAGTGGAATGATAAAAAATTGTTGAATCAAACCGTTAAAATGATATGAAAAGAGGATTTTTGATCATTTATGGTAGGATGCAAATACTGGCACTAACATGGCACATCTCGGTCCCTTTCGTTCCATAGTGTGGTCCACTTTATGTATTTATCTTCATAGCTCCCGACAGGGTAACATTGTTCCTTGATGGCATCTCGGAAATAATTCCAAGTGGGGGTGGCTGAAAATAGTGAGGATTCCCTCTCGTCCTTTTGTTCATAGTAGGTTTCCCACCAGTCCTTGACATGTGGGGCAACTTTGAGAAGTGCAAAGGTAATATTTTCCTGATTGGAAAAATCATGAACTAAAAAATATCATTCCAATAGATTTAACCATTTATCTATAGTGTTTGCATCCTTGTGGTCCTCAAATATGGTAATATGAAAGTTAATTTGTACCTTAAAAGGAGTGGCACCTCTAGAGTGGATACTGGATGAAGATGTGTCACCTATGGGTCGCTGTCGAAGGATCTAGGCAAAGTTATCCAATATTTTATTCCATCGTGGGAGGTCATCAGGGTATGCGAGGCTAGTTTTTCAAAGGTTCAACCAGTTTGAGCACTAACTCCTTATACCCTAACCTCATTGGGGACATGCAAAGAAAAATAGAGAAAGAGCAAACCACTCTGATACTGCTGATCCGAACTTAAATAGGAATGCAAAAATTATGGACATACCATAAATAAAAATATGAAGTAGAAATAAAACTTCAATTCATTAATATCAAAATACTAAAATATGCTTACAAACAAAATGGAAATAAAATACCTCAGGCGATGTTAGCTTATCTATAAGAAGAGATGTGGTGGATACATGCCTCTGAACTATGTTAAAATCAAGCTCAAGGGCCTATTCATTAATTAACAACAAGGGAAAACCCTAAACAACCAAAACCCTAACCCCAGGAGATGGAACGCCAAGAGTTTGTGGGCCCCATTGGGGTTAGTTGGGAAACCAACTTCCTGAGGTCATAACTTGGTCATATTATCTTTGTTTAGCACATACAATACATTGTTGGAAAGTTGTCTCTAAGTATTAGAAGATTTGTGGCAGGGCCCTACCCACAGCTATGGGCCTGTTGTGGACCTCAAAAAAATGTCTTTTAGGTGGTCAAAACTGCTCTGAAAGTTCAGGACCCGAAAACTGCTAAAAATAGTTAATGCTACAATAAATAAGGAAACAAATGAAACTGACTAGAGGTCTAGGTGGAATAGGTGGGTGGCTACCAATATCCACCTGGACCATTCCTCCCTCCTTAGCAAGGAATGGTCCCCATAACGTGCAGAGCCTCCATGAGGTGAGGAAATTTTTGTTGAACCTGGTTGATGGGCCTCTAAATTAGACATAAATTAAGGCCCATGCCTCTAAATTAAAACATAAATTAAGGCCTATGACCATCCTTTAGCACATTAAACCTCTCCTTTTGCATCATGTATTTTATTTTTAACTTTAATATATTCATTAGGAAGGTTTATGAATAACTGGATATTCTTGCCTAATATTATTTATTTTTGTGGAATATTATGAGAATATTGGGCAGATTATGAAGATTTGGAGGAGGATATAATTTAGGGACTTGTCCCCTACTACAAAAGGATAAATAATAAATAATAAATCAATAATATATTATGGAATTATGGCACAGATTGTGGAACTCCAATGATTGAGAAAATCTTGGAATGTGTTCCTTGCTATTTAATGCAAATTCCTAGTATTGGAGACCAAATCCACTAATCAAGGGATTTTGGTGGGGAAAACTTCCTCCATTCATGGGGAATGATTCCTAATCATTTTGTATAAGTACCAAGTCGAATTCTCCTTCGGGGGGAGATTTTCATTAGTGTTATTGTGGAGACAACTTGTATTTTTACAGCTCCATTGTATTTTCTTGCAGGAATGTAATTCTATTGATGAAAATAACGAATATTGGTGTCATGTTCAGCTTCTAAATCTTGTTCTTCTCCATAGGTCTCTGAGTTTCCTTGAGCTTGGCCATCCCAGGAACCTCAGAGCCCTTTTGTATCATTTTCTTTCCTTCTTTTCATTGCTTATTCACATGCATCTCTAGTTTTTATTTCTTTCTATTTCTGTGTTTAGTATTAATGATTTCTTGTTGTAGGATTGAGTTAAATGGTTTATGTAAGTTCTTTTGTAGGATAAAAAGCATTATTTAATCCTCGGAAAATCTTTGGAATTTCAAAATAATCATTGAGTTGCTTGGATTAGTCTTCTTATTCCCAAATCTGGATTGTTGGACCTCCTTTTTAGCAAAGAACAATAAATTTCTGCTATTTTTTAGAGCATTCTAACGAGATTCAATCGATTTGATTCCACTTGAATTATATCACAAAAACATTCTAGTTCATAACAAAAATTACCCCATTTCATTTTCACTTGATTTGGTTAGGAATTTTTTAGATTTACTAGCTCACTAGTTCTCGAATTTCTAGATTTTTGACTAGTAATGTTTTTTATTTTTTTTGAATGGGTTAACACAGGTATTTTTTAGTATTCCAATTTGAATAGGGACCTAAGACATCCTAGTTAATAATAAAATTTGTCCCATCCAATTTGGATTTGATTTTCTTGGTCATTAAACCCTCGCCAATTTCATCATCTCACAAGTAAACTTCTCCAAGCTTTTTGAGCAAATCCATTCATCCCCCAACTTTGGTTTTGAGTTCTGAGTGATCCTAGGAATTTTCCCATTCCATTCCACCCATAACACACCTTTCCTAGGCCTCCCATCACCTCCAACACCTCACATGTTTCTCTCGGCTGTATCCTATAGGTTCACTGTAATTCCTACAGGATCATCCTGTAGGTTTCTAGTACATCTTGTAGGTCTTCTTGAAATGGCTTGTTTTGAGGCCGAATTGATGGAAAACCTCTAGGAAGTCACCAAAAGACTCCCAAGGGTCTCCCACACCATCCAACCATCTTCTAACACTTCCATACAACCTTCAATATCCTTAATTCACCTACCACATCCACAGAAGCAATTAGTTTGCATACTTGATTTTGCATAAAAAGACAAAAAATAAAAAATAGATTTAGTTGAGTCTCTTTACTTGCACATTAGTGATGTTTGATGCTTCTTACTTCCATGCTCAGATAGTACCATTTTTTTCATGATAATTTAGCATTATTGCAAAGAATAGTTTCTTGGCAGTTAATTAGGAAATGGTGTGATTTAGCATTGAATTTCCGTCTCTTTCCTTGTACTTTCTTTCTTGCAATAGGTTAAGGTTCCATTTTGAACATTTCATTTTCTGCAATTAGTTTAGGATTTGACTTCAGTACGTGCATTCCCTCACATCATGACAGTAAATGAAGAACACATTGTATGCTGCACATATAGTGTCGATACCTCTTAAGTTTGTACGAACCTTGACTTGATAATTAAAGTTGGTAGCCTTGGGAGTTGCAACATTCTTGTTGCAATATCGAGGCTCATCATTGGTCCCTGGTGAACCACTTGCACTAGTGAAGGAGTTGTCCTGCTTTGACAACTTGATATATATGGATCCTCTATTGGCGAGTGTTCTTGATCTTCGTGTCCATGATCTGATCAGTTGTGGCATGTTCCATGTAGTCCAAGTTTAACTCTATTAGTGCGAGTTGTTCTGCAATGTCAGATGTGTCCAACAACGGTGGAAAATATGGTCAAAGGGGGTCTACATTGAACACTGGGTGCAAAGAAAGGAATGATGGAATGGTGAGCTCGAAGGCATTGTCCCCTATAGCATTGGTGATGGTGTATGGACCATATCAGAGTGAGAGAATCTTGTAGTGGGGGTCCAACAAGGTGCTCCTTCTACAAATGTAGCCAAACTTTGTCGCTCACCTAGAACTTGTGCAACACTCGATGTTGATCATAATGCTACTTGTAATTAGCATTGGCTCTATCCAATATATCATGGACCTATTGGCAGATGTGTTGATTGCACTCAATGAAGTTGTTAGCCCTGTCAACTTCAGACTGGACGTGATTCGAATCTGCCTGGGTAGCTGCAAATGGTATGGCCACATCAATGGGACATAGTGGCTGAAATCCCAACCCTACTTGAAAGGGGCTATGTCATGTTGAGTTATGGAGAGCTTTGTTATAGTTGTGCTGGACATGTGGGAGGCTTTCATCCCATGTGCATGGATTCTTCGAGTTGTACATGCATAGAATGTGTACGATCACCTTGTTGGCGACCTCTATTTGGCCATCAGTTTGGGGGTGGAAAGTTGTGGACTTAGTAAATTTGGTATCCACCATCGACCAAAGAATTTTTCAAAACGCACTTAGGAATCCATTTTCTTGATCTGAGATACTGAACTGTGGGATCCCAAAGTGTACCCACACTTGCTGAAAGAAGAGCTTAGTAGTGGCCTCTTCTGTGATACTCTTCTTGCCGGCTGCCATGATGGCTATCTTATATAATCTGTTGACAACCAAAAAAACACAGTCATTGTTGTGCTTAATAGAAGGAAGGCCCGACATATAATCCATGGAGATGGATTCCCAAGGTGGATTAGGTTTAGGCAGAGGAGTATATATACCTTTCTTCTTGATGATTGGTTCGGAAATGGTGTAGACGGTGCAAGATCTAATGTACTTCCCAAATTCCCAATGAAGGTTCGGATAATAAAAATAATTCTCCTGCACCCTCATATTTTTTTCTTCCCCCATGGGAGGTCCTCGGGGTTTGCGAGGCTGGTCTTGCAAAGGTTCAATTAGTTTGAGCCCTAACTCCTTATAGCCTGACCTCGTTAGGGACATGCAAAGAAAAATAGAGAAAGAGCAAACCACTTTGATACCAATGATCTGAACTTAAACAAGAACACAAAAAATAATAGACATAACCATAAATACAGAGATACAATAGAAACAACACTTCATTTCATTAATATTGGAATACTTTAATATGCTTACAAACATAATGAAAATAAACTAGCTCGGGCGATGGTAGCTTATCTATGAGAAGAGATGTGGAAGCTACATGCCTCTAAATTGTGTTACAATGAGGCTCAAGGGCCTATTTATTACTGAACAATAAGGGAAAACCCTAGACAACCAAAACCCTAACCCTAGAAGATGGAACAGAAAGAGTTTGTGGGCCCCATTGGGGTTAGTTGGGCAAAAAACTTCTCGGGGTCATAACTTGGTCATATTATCTCATTTTGGCACGTATGATACCTTGTTGGAAATGTGTCTCCAAGTACTATAGGATTTGTGGCAAGGCCTATTGCATACCTCAAAAAAACTTCGTTTAGGGGGTCAAAACTACTCTAGAAGTTCAGGGCCTGAAAAGATGCTAAAAATAATAAATGTTGCAATAAACAAGGAAACAGATGAAATTGTCTGGAAGCCTAGGTGGTTACCAATATCTATCTGGATCACGTAGATATTTGGCTTGTGTTGTGTAATTGTGCAAGTTCTAATTATAGTAATCAAAGCTAGGATTGGACCATACAAGCTAAGAAAGGAACAAGGCTTACAACAGATTCCAGGTAGCCTTCATCCCGTTGTCCATTTACTTTAATGAAAACAACTGTTTCTTTTATTTCTATTGTTCTAGACTAGGCCACCGAGTCTAGGGAAGTTACTTCTATTGGTAGTCATAGATTTCATATAAAAAATTGGTGACCATACTGGGGATCAGTGTATTCCCTTGGTGGTTTCCTTATCCTTAGTGAGTATTTTATCTCTTCTCTAGACCTTCATTGTCTTACTCAGTTAAGAATATACCTTGGAATACCTTACATTGAGTTTCAATTGCAATTTTTGTGTCGGAACCTTGCCTCTCCTGATCAAGGCTTCCTTTGGTCTAGTGATAGAGAATTGCAATGCTCCTGAGCCTTCTCTATCTCTGCATTATAAAGCACCGGTGCCCCTTTAGCACCTATGTTGGTCCTTGCTCATGCAAATATTTTCTTTTGTCTGATTTTCTCCCTATCTAGCTTTGTTCCAACTGCTCTTCTGTGAGTCCTTGTGTGTCTTATGGTCTCATAGAAGCATCCATTTGGTTTTATTTTGGTTTTGAGTGCCTTTGATAAGGATTTATTTATATTTTCCTTTGTTCTTTTCATTAGGTCATTAGAAAATTGATTGTTTGATCACTGAGTGCTTGAAAACATTGGTGTTCCTGTCATCATTTTAAATACTTTCTTTTATAAATGATTAGGCAAATATCTTAGTTTTCATCTGAAAATTAAGTGGAATCGAAAAGAAAAATATTATGCATCATGCATTGCATCTAGGGTTTTGTTTATGAAATTGGAATTCCCTAGTGTTAAATTGTGTACTAGTGTTAATTAACTCTAAGTATCATCACCTTTTTTAATAAGCTTTTGTTTCGTTCTTTCTTTGTTCTTGTCAATTCAGGTTTGTATGCATACATTTATTGTGAATTTGAAAAGTAACTTTTACATTACATTTAAAGTTTGTGTGGTTTCTTTTCATCAATGATAAAGTTGCATTCTTATGTCTCTTTTCATTTCACACATTAAAAGAAAAGAAGAGAAAAACCATTATTTGCATTGCATATAGGGCTTTGATTTTGATTAGAATAGTAAAGTTGAGGAGATTGATTATTTCATCACTTGTTGATTTCTTCGTCCCCTACTTAGTTATTTCTTTCATTGTTAAAAGGAAAATGAAAATAGTTATTTTTGTCGTATTAGTCGCATCATAGGTGTGTTCAGGTGATATCGAGTTTTGAGCCTTGAGATTGAGACTTAATTTAAGATAAACTTTAAAATTTGTTGAATCAACCTAAGGAGCATTTGTAACTTAATGAAACATTTAGAGGTTTAGGCTAGATATGTGTTATGGTGTATTTAAACATAACAGTTGTCGTTTTTTGTTAGCGTTGCATTCTGGGGGTGATATCTTATTCCATTTATGTAAGTGTATCAGATCGTTCTCCACGTACCTCTGGGTATATCAGATGGCACTCCACGGATGAAAATTATATGGGTATTCTCTCATCGAACGATTACGCATTATAAAAAAATACTATAGACTATGCTTCCATGTACCATCGAGTATATTTTGGAAGTCCACCATAGGTTGCTATCCTCACCTTAGGTAACTGAGTCGGTCGCCTTGCACACTGTGACACACCAAACACAACATTCAGAGATATTGTCTGCCCATACGTAAATCATTGGTTCTCCAAGGTTGTATATTGCATTTCATAGTTGCTTGCTAACCCTTTTTCTTAGTTACCCCTTTATTTTATTATGTCTTTAATTTCTAAAATCAATTAGTTGACCGTGGAAAAACATCCTTAATATGGAACGACTCCTTAGTAGATCTTAGGTTGAGACTAATCGAAATAGTTCATGATTCTGCTGATCATGGAAACCCCTCTGATAGGAATCCTAGTCCTTTTCCTCCTTTTGGAAATATTGGTGCTCCTTACATGGAAACATTGTCCCTTACCAGATTTACAATTGTTTTGTCAGTTTGGTAGTTTTCAACCCCTATGGTTTTGAATGTCCAAACTTCTCCTCAACCAATTTCTCCTCCACCTTAACAGTATCAACCTCAAGTTGATCCTGTTGACCCTTTTCTTTCTTCACCTATTATGTCTTCATCCATTTCTTCCTCCTCACCTATTAAAAGTCTTGATTCTAATAGCCAAGAGGCTTAGAAGAAGAAGAAATAGATGAAGAAGAAGAAGCAAAATAAGCAAGGGGAAACCAAGCTACCATTGTTATCCATGCAACTAATATGGAAGAACCTTCCAATCACCCCCGCAAAGTTAAATTCCCTTGCAATTTATGTAAGAGTTACCACCTTCTTAGAGATTTCTTGACATTACTAAGATAATAGAAGTGTGGTCTACATGCTCACATTAACCTTCACCTAGTGATAGTAAGGTCCATGGGAAAAATGGTAAAGTCAAGTTTCCCTGTAGGTTATGTGAAGGGAGTCATCCTATTCATTTTTGTCCTTATATGGATGAAGCTTAAAAAGTGTTGGAAAACCTTACAGCTTCTCCGCCTCATCTTCTGGTTGATTATCGAAAGCTTTCTCCCAATCCTCCATTAGTTGATGAAGTGATTGATCATAAACAATCTCAAGTCAAACCCACTCTCTCTGAATTTTAATCCCATGAGTTCATTCCCAACCAACCATTGGTTGAGAAAATGATTGACTGGATTCCACCTTCAGTTGATTGTACCTTTTCCTAGAGAGAGAACTCCATATTGCTCAGGTTCTTTTCGTTTCTTCAGATTCTAATGAATTGGGAGGTAATCCTCTCATTCCCATGACACAGGGGGATAGTTCTTTCGTTCCCATAGCACAGGAGGGTAATCCTCTTACTACCACATAACATGGGAGCATTTCTTCCATTCACATAGCACAAGCAGGAAATTCTCTCGTTCCCACGACACCCTCTCCATGTAGTATGGTCACTTCCTTTTATTAGAGTCGTCTGGAAGGATATTGCCTTCCTAATTAGGTGCCCTTTAAATCATAGTACAACATTATAATGTGCATGTACCTAGAACAATCATAGATGAAGGCGCATCTGTTATTATTATATCCTCAACTACTTAGCAAGCTTTAGGTTCTCCGCAGCTTGTGCCTGTTACCTAGAATCTGTTGGCTTTTAAGAGAGGAACCAGTCAACCGTTAGGGATCCTTCCTCGATTGCCTATTACTTTGGGAGGAAAGACTATCTATAAATATATAATGGTAGTCCAAGGCCTTTTGTATTTTAATTTAATCCTTGGGTGTGACTATGTTTATGACATGGGAGCTCTTGTCTCTTCACTCTTTTGTGTGATGTGTTTCCCGCATGAAGGAAGAATCGTGACCATTGATCAACTTTCATTTGTTAGTCCTAATTTGATTCCCAATCAGCAAACGTCCCTAAATGGTCCTTATATGAAAGTGGTATCTTCCCTGCCATAGATTAATTATGTGGCAACTTGTTCCATGCCCACATCTACTGATGATTTAGTAGGTGGTGCAGTACAACATTTACTAGGGGCATTGGAGTTTGATATTTCCATTGGATCCTTTGATACCTTCTAGAATATTGTTCTTCCATCTTAGGAGAACCTCTTGGAAGCCATGGTGTTTTGGAGGTCATGATCAAGGTACCCATAGCAAAATTCATTTTTTTGTGTCAATCTCGTTAAAAAATGAAACAAGGTCCCATGAGAAAAGTTCATTTTCCTATGTCGAGCTCATTAAAAAATGAAACAAATCCCCTTCCAATTAAAGTCTTTGATAATATCTCATAAATTCCCAATTGGATCTTTCACTTGATGTTGTAAATGAACCTTCATTCCATCCACCTATTAATAATCGATAGTCTACTTAGGTGAATGAAATGAAGATTGGGGGGCATGTGCCTCACATTGAGTCATTATGTTGGGGGGCATACAAGCTTATTTCAAGCATATTTTTTCTCTGTTTAAAGCTTGTGTAAAACTGAAACCACTATCAAGCATAGTTTTTTTCATGTTTCAAGCTTGTGAAAAAATGAAACATTATTTAAGAAATTTCAAGCATAGTTTCCCATGTTTCAAGCTTGTGTAAAAAATGGAACCATTCTCATCCTATCTCTCGTGATTGCCATTTTTATCAGCCTATTTTTTCCATATGAGCTTTGGTTTTCTCATTCCATCGTCACCATATGCTTGGCCGATCATATACTTTCACTTGGTTGATTTTACCCTTACATGGGGAACAACTACGATGAGTGGTTTTATTAGCCAGCCTCTTGAACTTTGAGTGTTTTGAGTAGTTCCATCATGACCAGAACTAGTTGTTACCTTTGATACCACTCATTCCTCTAGGAGGAGTACTATTTCAACTCTTTTCAGACTCCCAAAATATGAAAAGGTTGTCTAGCACTTGCATTTTCGAACTCATTGAAGTAAATGAAAAGACATTTATTAGTATAATTTTAACCCTAGACATTTATTAGTATAATTTTAACCCTTTTTTGGACTAAGATAAACTACTTATGAAAAAGGAATACCTTAGTCAACCATGAATAAGAGGTTATCTTGGGTATTGTTTTCTACCTTTTTGGACTCAAGAGAGAATCTTCGAAAAGGAACATTTGGATTTTTCCTTTTCTCCTCTTTTTCAAACTCTCTAAACATGAAAAAGATGTTGAGTTATATCTTCACTAGAATTGTTAAAGCATCAAACAATGATGGGCTTGTCAAACATTACGGGACCAAACCAATCCTTCTTAGGGTTCGTTAAATATACTCTGAGGGATTCATCTGAAGGATGAAGTTACAGATTAAGCATATGTTATCCTCCTTAAGCTTGTCAAAAATAAAGATGTATTGACCAACAATGGTTAGGGAAATTGGTAAAATAGGGTACTATGCTTGTTAATGGTAGTGAGTCACTTTTGAATATGACACTCTTCCACTTCATATTCATGACTGTTGGGTTTGGGAAATTCTTGTCTTTCGGTTCATCATACCTTTTTAAAGCATCCATTTTTGGTTTTGGGTCAATGATTCCAACTCCATTCAGTGTCATTGGTGTGTTCAAGAGAAGTCATTTAATTGATTACTGCTACAATACGGTTAAACCTTCATTCCATGTTTGTTGTTCCTAGACCAGTTCAATATCGTCATCAATCTATCTCAAATGATGATACATATTTCATGTCGTTGACGGGGGATACATCAAGGCCCTCTTGCATAAAGGCAGAAGTGTCCTCAGACACATAATTTAATTAATCAAAAAAAAATAATTACATAATTGATTTGCAAGAGCTTACACCCGAACTACACAAACACTCTTGCAATGAGCTATTTATA
>APFE031684824.1:294614-313095 GCA_000404065.3 Pinus taeda | reverse complement strand
AGGGCTAAATTTACCTTTTTTACCCTCTCCCTTAAAATAAGGTGGCCTATTTGAGGTGATTTGTAAAAATGTACTATGATACAAAATATTCGCCCACTAAAAATTTAAATCCCCTTAATTTCACCAAAGGGCGAACATTCGCCCCTAAAATCACCCCTAGTTCTAATTATATCGATCAAAGCTAGGATTGGAGCATACAAGCTAAGAGAGGAATGAGGCTTATGATAGATTCTAGGTAGGCTTCATCCTGTTGTCCATTTACTTTAACAAAAACATTAGTTTATTTTCTTTCTGTTTTTTAGACTGGGCCACCTAGTCTAGGGAAGATACTTTTGTCTGTAGTTGTAGATTTTGTATAACACTCTTTCATGATGAAACCTCCTTTACATAACATAAATTAACAATTCTCGGATGATACATATGACAAGACCTCCTTGGTATATATAGGAGTCAAAGGGGTAAAAATATAGTCAGAGCCTACATAACAATAATAACAACAGTGGGCTTCTATGGGGAACAACAATAACAATATGGGGGCCTGCATGGGCACAACAATAACAATAGGGGGCTACACTAAAAATAATAATACAGGAGATACACTAGTATTATAGGGACCTAACATGCCCCTCTCCTTCAAAAAAGTGTTGTCCTCAACACTTGAGTAGTTTTGGATGTTTCTGTATAAAATTCTCACCCTCCCATGTCGAATATTCAACAAGTAAGTTTTTCCATTCAATGAGATACTCTGAAATTGATCGATTCCATAGCTTCCAGGTTCTTGTTTTCATGATTTTTTCTGGCTCCAATATGATTTTTCCTTCTTTATCAAGTTGTGAAAATTCTCTTTGAACTGGAAGCTTTTACCGATAACCTTATTTAAGTGTGAAACATGGAAAACTAGGTGTGCTCGGGAAGATGTAGGAAACTTCAATTTATATAACATAGTACTAATATTTTGCAACATTTTGTAAGGACCATATTACTTGGGTGATAATTTATTATCCTTATTATATTTCTTGAGGGAAATTTTTTAATCTTGTTGTAGTCATAAAAATACCCAGTCACCTACATCAAAACTTCTTTCATTGCGATGTTGATTTTCCTGTTGTTTCATTTGATTCTACACTAGAGTGAGGTTATCCTTTAAGAGTTGGAGAACTTGTTGTTGATGCTTGATGTGATATTCCACTGCTGGAACCTTAGAATTTTCTCTTAAAGATGATGTGAAGGATGGTGGATGATATCCATGAAGTGCCATAAACAGGGCCATTTTTGTTGTAGTATGGAAACAAGTTTTATACCACCATTTAGCTAGAGGTAACCACTTGACTCATTGTGTTTGTTTATCAGATACAAATAAATGAAACTATCCTTCCAAACATTTGCTCACTATCTTAGTTTTCCCATCATATTAAGGATGATAAGATGAACTATAAGCTAATTGAGTACCAAGACAAGAAAATAATTCCGTCCAAAAATTTCCAGTGAAAATGGGATCTATGTTACTCATAATAATATTTGGGTTTCCATGTAGCTTTTGAATTGTTTCCATAAATGTAGTAGCAACTGTACTAGATTTAAAAGGATGAGATAGTGCAAAAGTGTGCATAAAGTCTATCAACTACCACAGTGATGAAACTCTTTCCTTTAGATTTGGGTAAACCTGTGATAAAATCCATTGAGACCTCTTCCCAATGCTGATTTGGAATGGCTAAAGGTTGTAATAGACCCGGGGTCTTAATTATCTCAACTTTATTTTGTTGCAAACCAAACATTCTGCAACATACTTATAAATATTAGATTTAAGTCCATCCCAAAAAAAATCCTTCTTGACCCTATGGTATGTTTTTAAAAGTCCTAAATTCCCTCCTATGGGGGAGGTGTCCAATGCCAAACGAATTTTTTGTTTGAGTTGTGAAATATTACATAGATATAAGCAATCTTTGTACCATAATGAATCATTTTTTTGACGTACTAGGATCTTGATGCAACTTTTGAATGAGTCTCCACACCTCTTTGTCATTCTTCCATTCATCCCTTGCTTTAGTTATCCAATTCAGTTGGATAATAGAAATGACACAGAGAAATGCTTCCACATCCTCATTCTTTCTCGAGAGTGTATCTACAACAAAATTTTGCTTCCCTTTTTTGTAGTTGATTTCAAAGTCAAACCCAACATCTTTGTGACCCATTTTTACTACTCTTTTGAAGACAATCTTTGTTCCCAAAAGTATTTAGGACTATCATGATCTATTTTTACCTTGAAGTGTCTCCCCATTAGGTAAGGTCATCATTTCTTTAGTGCATGTAGTATTGCCAACATTTCCTTCTCATAGATAGGTTTGTGTAAATACTTTCCCTTGATTGGAAGACTTAAAAAAAAAACGGGTCTTTTTTCTTGCATTAAAACAACACCAATTCCATTTCGTGAGGCATCACATTCCATAATAAAGGTTTTTGTGAAGTCTGGTGTATCTAAGACTGGTGCTTGGCACATTTCCTCTTTAAGATGTTCAAAGGTCTTAATTGCTTCTAGAGTCCACAAAAATGCATCTTTATTCAGTAGTGTTGTTAGAGGCACTTCTATTCTCCCATAATTCTTAACAAACTTGTGATAATACTTTGTCAACCCGAGAAATCCTCAAAGATGCTTTAAAGTTGTGGGGATTTTCCATTCCTTAATGGATTTAATTTTGTTAAGGTCTCCCTTAACACCCTCATGAGACATAATATGACCCAAATATTCCACCTCCTTTACTCCAAAGAACATTTGGATATATTTGCGTATAACTATTTCTCCTCCAATAGTTTGAGTACCCTATCAACATGTTGAACATGATCCTTCCAAGACTTGTTTTAGATTAGTATATCATCAAAAAATACTAACACAAATTTTCTAAGGGTGGGTTTGAAAATGGAATTCATCAAACCTTGAAATGTGGAAGGTGAATTAGTAAGGCCAAAAGGCATGACCAAAAATTCATAATGACCTTCATGAGTTATGAATGTTGTTTTTGAAATGCCTACAGTCCTCATTCTAATTTGATGATATCCTAAACGAAGATCCAGCTTGGTGAAGTAAATTTATCCGTGTAATTCATTCAACAATTCATCAATGACAGGAATGGAAAATTTATCTTTAATAGTGAGCTTGTTGAGCTTCCTATAATCCAGACACATATGCCATGATCCATCCTTCTCGTGCACCAACACTACTGGAGCAGAGAAAGAAATTTGACTAGGTTGAATTATACCGACTTCTATCATTTCCGTAACCATACGTTCAGTTTCACTCTTTTGGGCATAAGTATATCTGTAAGGCATGGTGTTTGGAGGAACACTTCCTATAATCAAATGAATAGAATGATCATGATCACGAATATGTGGGAGGCCTTTGGGAGTCTCAAATACCTTGGAATGATTGTCCAAGACTTTTTGGAGATTTGGAGAAATAGATGTTTTCAATCTCTGAACCTCTTGTGAGCATAATTTTGCAATTACGCCACGTTTTTATTTCTTTAGAAGCTTTGTCATGCCATTAGAGCTGATTATCTTTCTTGGTTTCCCTGTGATATCCTTTAATTCAACTTCCTTTCCTTCCCAAAACAATTTCAAGAAAAATTCTTGAAAATTAAAATCTATCATACCCAAAAATTGAAACCATTCGACTCCTAGTATAAAATCAACACCACCCATTGCAATGGAAAGCATTGGAATATTAAATACATATTCCCCTGTGGTTAGCTTGATATTATGGTACTTTCCAGAGAAATTTATAGTTCCTCCATTTGTAAGCATCACTTGACACTCTGGTGCTGGATATAGGAAGCAATTTAATTCCTTGGCTATCTTACAATGAATAAAATTATGGGTACTACCCAAATCAATCAACACTATTAACTTTTTCTTCTTGATATGTCCTTCTATCTTGAGAGTTTGAGGAGTGGTAGTTCCTGCCAATGCATTACAAGATATGGTCAGATTCATTTCTTCTTTCTTTAGGGTTGGTTCCTGGTGTATATCCTCTTCTTTTGACATTTCTTGTTCTTTTTCTTCCTCCTATTCACAATCTATGTAAAATAATTTATTCTCAGCACACTTATGACCATTAGTGTATTTTCCATCACAACCATAACAAAGTGCTTTTGCTCCTTTTTCTTCCAATTGTTGTGGTGTCAACCTTGTAGGTTGTGAAATGATAGGATGAACAACATTTCCATCTTTATAGTTGTGAGTGGTAGAATTCCTTGTTGCCATGATTTTTCTTTCAATTTTTCTTGCTAACTAGAATGCCTTGTCCAATGAATCATATTCCCAAAGGTGAACCTCATGTTGGACGTTACCCTTTAAATTCCCTATGAAGAAATCTATCCTATGCTCCTCTGAAATATCATTTACCCTTATATTCAACTTTTGGAAGTCCTCAATGTGCTCTACCATTGAACCCTTTTGTTTGAGATTTATCAATTAGCTAAAGAAGGTGTTGGTATTTGTATCCTCATAATGTGTTATCATTTCCTCCATAATATTGACCAAGTGACAAGTGGTTTACGAGAACAAAGCCATCGATACCATAAAAACTGATTGGGTTCTAAATATAAAAATGTAATGCATAATTTTTGTGTGTGTTTCACATTATGGAGATCAAAATATTGCTCCATATGTAGTATCCTTATTACCGGATCCTTTCCATCAAGCTTCCTCATATCGATCTTTGGAATACATTGGGTATTTAATCCAAAGTTAGATTATTTGATATCATGATTAACATTTGTTGGGCAGCATAAATGCTAGGTTCTATATGAACAAATCGACCTTGGAATGACCCAAGCTAGAGTGCATGCGTGGCTCTTCACTCATGTCTTACCGTCACTTCCACCCTCAAGCTGCCCTGCAACTAAGATGACACCAACATTTATAACAAAATTTAATTTGTCAACCTGGGGTCGTAAGACCTAGAGGCATAACATAGGTAATGCCAGAATACGACCTCAAATATTATGAAATTGAACCCCTAGAACCTATAAGAAATCAAAAGACATCAATCAAGTAAAGAAACAACACTCTTCAAGGAAAAAGAAACACACTGGGAGTCTACTTCTGGCTCCTCCTGGGTTGGGTTGACTCCTGCAGTAAGTCTTCCTCAATTGTCAAGGGGACAAAGGAATGTAGGTTCCTCTCACACTCACAACCTATTTAGGAAAATAAATAATTAAATACAAGCCCAATGAAAAGCACCTTAAAATCTATTGCTACACTACAAATATGAGAGAGCATGAACTAAGCTAGAAATCATAAGATCTACTGCTATACCACAAAGATGAATTGAGCTAGAAATCATAAGCAACTGAATCTTACCAATATAGTTGAATGTTTTTGAAGGAATGAAGATGATGATGTTATGCTTCAACACAAAGTGTATCATAGAAACAAGACAGATCCATTTGTTGCTTCCAGGCTCACATAAATACTATGATATATGCAGCATTCGTTATGATGACAGGAATATTAATCACGATTATTGATCTTCACTGATCCTTGCATTATTTTGTTGAGATAATAATGAATGATAAGAAATCAGTTCCATGAATGCTCTAATTTCCATTTTAGAATCTTAGAGTAATTTTCATTATGCAACAGTTGAGATCAAGCTAAATATAATGTTTGAATTTTGCAAATCAATTGAGATGCAAATGAAAGTATATACTCTGCCTCACTCTTTTTAATATAACATCATTAGTCAAATTTAAATAACATTCAAAATAATGGAAAGGATTTAATAATCTGCTTGAATTGCAGTCTAGACCAGAAGCATGTCATACTACACAAAACAAACTATCAAATAATCAAATAGTAATCTATGCCAACACACACTATATCAAATCAAACTATACTAATCTAAGCCAAGGAACCATAAACTAAGAAAACTAACCGATATTAAACCATGAGAGGAAATCTGGAAAAAGAATTGAATCTGAGTGGAAGGATTAATATGTAAAACTAATGCCACATTGTATTATTCTAAAATCAATATTACATATCTGGACTCTAGTGGTCCCCTCAGTCATTCCACTGAGCGCACAATAAAACTTAATCTTCTACATTATAAAAATACCCCGCCTCTATCAAACGTAATACGTCTAAGTCCTGGTGTCTCCCTGTGCTATCGATTCAGATGTGCCCCCTCCATGCATGTGTCCTTGATATAGAGAATGGCTTCACGTTTTATAACCACGCTGCCACACTAGCAATTCGAATTTTATGGTGTTCTACTACACAAATTAGAGTTCAAAATAATTTCAACTAAAAATAAGAGATATGATAACCAGATAGCTACAAAACGATCTGCAGTTCCCCTAGAAAGGCGATAAACCAGTATTATAGATATTGTCAGAACGTTGTTGAATGCAGTTTGACCGAATGTTTGACTCTAACTCCACACGTTTTTGGAAGGCCTGGAATCCATCAAAGGAACACATCAACATATTGATCACCTGCCCTCCAAAACCCATATGGCCATTTTATTTCATGATAGCCAAAGTATGAAAATCATGGAAGTGAGAGCAGGATTTCCACTCTTGGTGCAGGAACTAGGCTGGTGGAACAAGAAGTGGACTAGTGGAACTTGATCTATACATCTGCCATCTAGGAAACTTGATATTAGTGGTGCTTTGACATGAAAATACCTTCAGATTATTACATAAAGAAGAATTCATGAATTCACAGCTTATTACCTCTGGGTGACTATATATTAGCATAAAAAGGATGGCAATGGCTATAAACACCTGGTGCAAAGACAATTCATTTAACAAAAAACATAAAAGGTCGAAACAAAACAGAGGCTCAACAACATTCCTTTTTTTCTCATCATGAGTTTCATCTAATACCTTTTCGTCATTAGGAATCATTTCTTGTAGCAACTTTATCAAAACTTCCTTTAAACCTTCCATCTTAGCTTCCATGTCCTCTTTTAATCCATCCTTCAAACCTTCCATGTCTAACTTTAATCCTTCAATGCTTGATTTTAAATCATTCTTCAAACCTTCCATCTTAGCTTCCATTTCATTTTTGGTTACTCTTTGCGAGAGAGAAATTTGTTGCACTTGGTCTCATAATTTTGATATATCATGTTGCATTCCTTCCTTTTCTTCATGCATCATAGTAGACCTTTCTAGTTTCTTAATAAGTGTTTCCATTTTTTCTTCGAGTAATTTTGGAATCAAATGATGATATTTATGGTTCACTATGCCCCTTGAATCACTTCAAATTTATTTTTTAAACAAAACTTATGCAAATTTTAAAAAATACACACTTTTTCTTCGTTTGTAGGAGCTCGATATTGAATCTGTTGTAGCTCTGTAATTTCAGATTTCTAAAGGTCTAAAAGTTCATCCTATAGTATCACCTTAAGTATTGTTTCCAACCCCATAGGTTAGGCTGAGAGTCTTCGAGAAAGAGTTATGCCCAATCTCCCATGATGACCTGATTATATATTGGTTTAGTAGAGTGAACTTGTATGGAATGCCATGTGTCACTATTTAGATGCTTATCTCTAAAATTGACACAAGACAAACTTAAGTCTGTGAAATTTTAGTCACTTTTTACGAAATTCAAATACAATTTAGAGAGAAATTTATGACGATTTTCCCTAGGTCAGTTGTTTGAGACTGAATTCTGGAGCCTGTAAAAAACCTAACTTCCTTAGATCATATATCCAAAAATACAGCAAACCAAAATTTGAAATTCATACACGATGTTCACATATATTTTGGCTCCATGTGGTTGCCTTTTTAGCTTCAGAAGCCTTATAGAAGAAACGTTATAGTGAAAATTCCACGATGCCCTATTTGAAGAAGCGAAACCCTAGAATCCAAAGCTCTAGTACCAAATGTTATGCAACCAACTTACAAAATAGAGCAAAAGAAAAATCAATGACTTAAAAATTATCCTCTTAGAGGGGGAAATATCCTTTTCATTGCATAAATTAATAATTCTTGGATGATACAAATGACAAGACCTTGGTATATATAGGAGTCTAAGGGATCACAATATAATGAGAGCCTACATAACAATAATAAAAATAATGGGCTTCTATGGGGCACAACAATAACAATATGGGGGTGACATGACACAAAAATAACAATATGGGGATACACTAACAATGAAAATAAGGTGGATACACTAATATCATAGGGACCTAACAAGCAGAGTAAAAGGAATGGTAGAGAAAAATTGCGGTATTGAACCTGTGGTGGAGATCGTCATAGGAAGGATTTCCCTTTGTATCATAGTGGAAAAGTGGATGTGCAGCAGGTCTCAGATATACAATGCATAGGAGGTGCATAAATTTAGGTATGTAGGTCAGATCATTCCCTGAATCTATGCAATAGTTGATAACATGAAGGAAGATCATCAGGAATCCATTATCGAGATGGAAGGTGGAACTAGAGGGAGAGTTCTAGGCAGAGCTTCAATGCATTTTGCAGTAGAAGAAGCTCATGCTTTGGGACCAAGCAATAGAGAAAGTTAAAGTGCACAAATTCACTTTGGATTGAAGAAGCTACATGGAAGATGATTGATCAATTTCAGGCATAACAACTAGTTTCTAGTTATAGCTGGATTTGTCAAACAAATTTGAATCCATTGAGAGATGATATATGTAGGTGTTCAGTTGTAGGGCAATGTTCTGGGTACAATAGGGCAAGGTAACTAGTATATTTTTATATTTATTTATTTAGTAACAATTATGTGTTTATGGAAGTATGATGGATGGAATTGTAGGGCAAAAGAGACTGCCATAGGTCTTGAAGCAACCTCAAGTTGAGCTTTCCCTTGGAAGCTCTGGGAACCATGGGGTTGAGTCATAGTATCTGTTGAAATTTTTGTGCTTTCAATGTTTTTTTATTTGTTTGTGCTTGATTTGTGATTTTTATTGTGTCTGGTACATGACTATGCCACATTGTTTGTGGTTGTTTGGATTTTTATGTCTTCTTTATCTTTTCTTCTTGTTCTTTCTTTTTATGTTTGGAGGGTCTTGGGAATTGATTGGGGAAGGAGGAAAGTTAATGGAGCTTGGGAAGAGCTGCATGGAACCCAACAGGTAATGTAAGACTTGGATGAAGCCCAATGCATAAATAAAGGGCACATAAAGGAAATAATATGACAACCAATTGGGTTGGTTGGGTCGATTGGGTAAATGGACAGCAGAAAGACAATCATGTGAAAGGTAATTAGAAAAGGTGAAGTAAATAGATGTGAGGTAATAGATGCCTTGGCTATCTTGGGAACTGTTGGTCTCAATGTTATGCATTTGTGCACAAATAAAGGAAGTTCTCTTAACTTTGACTTTATGAACATTGGTAGTTATGTTGTGATCATGATTATCCTAAGATATATATATATATATGCCATTGTCTGACAGGGTCATCAAGGATCCTTTTTGTGGAATAATTATTGCTTTATGTAGGTGAATGGCATGAAAATATTCTTGGTCTTATGAGGAATCTAGTGAGTAGAGTAGCCATGGAAGACTTGTGAGGTTAGTATCATGTGGATATGATTTTGATATTATGTGCTTATAACTATGCCTATGTTTATGTTATATGGGTAGGCCATGCTAAGGGATACATCAACAGAATGACAGTAGTGTGATATGTGGCCTACTGGGACAAGCATGTATAGAGGAAAGAGCCACAAACCCGAGACTTGGGTTGTGCATGCACGTAGTAAGGCGTGGGAAAGACACTAGAGGCAAGCTTGCCTAGTAGAGATGGTGTGGTCTTTGGATGTGTAGTATTGTTGTTGTGTACATGTTTTACATGTGGTGTTGTGCACATGTTGTACACGTTGTGTTTTGTATGTGTGGTACTGTGTCATGTGTATTGTGTAGTCATTGTATCATGACATGTGTATTCATTACATTGTATTATGTGTTGTGATATACATTGTGTGTAGGTGTATATGTTTTCTTATACATCGTGTGTGGGTGTATGTGTTGTGGTGTACATTGTGTGTATGTGTACATGTCGAGGATTGGTTCTCAGGATCCCTAAATGCTATGGGCTAGAGACTTGTAATAGCTTGGGTTCCCTAGATGTTGTAGGTTTGAGCCTTGTAACAGCTTGGGTATCCTGGAAGCTATGGGTGCGAGCCTTGTAGAAACTTGGGTCCCTTGGAGGCTGCAAGTGGAGCCCTGTAATAGCTTGGGATTCCCTAGAGGCTGTGGGTTGATATAATAGTCCTTGGATCCTTAGACAACTTGGATGAAACTAATCTTGAGTTGCTAATATTAAGGGTCGAGACAATATAGTCTATGGACAACTTTGTTATTGATACTGCATATGGAAGAGAAGAGAAGGCATTGGGTGTTTTTCAGGTTTGGTAACTAACCTAGTGTGTGTATGTGGTCAAAGAGAAGAGAAGACACTAGGAGCTTGCTGAGTTTGAAAATCGATCTGATGTGTGTACAAAAAAGACAAAAAACAAAGGCATAAGAAAATAACCGATTTAAAATATAAGTATCGGTATTTTATTTCAATTTTTAATTATGCACATAATATATGATTTTTATTTATGATGGTTGAGTGTTGAGCTAACTAGATGTGATATGTTTATATATGATGATTTGATCATAGAGCTAATTTGACTTGATGTTATAGGAAGTAAACAAAGTTGCAAGTGTACCTTATTGACGAGTTATCAATGAGGTATGATTTGAATTTATTTCAATTCCTTTTGAGTCTAATGGAATTATGTGATTGGTACAGGAAAACATGGAAAATGACTGGTTTGGGTGGCTGGAATTGGCTACTAGAGTGTTAGTAGCAGCAATAAAAGGAATTGGAATATGCAGCAGTGTACTGGTAAAGAATTCGAGAGCAGGGACATTAAGGGACACTGGTACCCAATAGTGCGTATTGATTGCCGTGAGCATTCTATGACTGGTATGATGGTTTTGAGGTAGGGATATGCCTTGGTTTTTGGACTTTCCAATGCGAGGAAACATTTCCAAGGGATAGATCGCCCGAGAAAGGGATGCCAGTGGAACTTGGAAGGTGAATGACTGTACGAAAGGAGGTGACCGGATTTACCGAAGGACTAGAAGGTAGAGAAGAGAAGGTCGGGGAATAAACTTGTTTTGGTCATTCACATTTCTAGATGGAATTAGAAGCACATTGAGAGTGTGCCCTAAAACAACAAGTCGGTAAATGTTCAATAAGAGAACAAGTAGTGCAAGGATTGTAGTGTTGGAAATTGGATGTAGACTTTGATTTTGGTAGTGGATTATGGATTTCTTGGGAAGGAGGTGAATCTTGGAACTACTTTTGAGGGTGGAGGTGTGAGCCTCTGGACTCCATTATTGCTGATGCATGTATCGTATCCTTTTATTTGTTGGTTAGAACAAATGTGCATATGTATATTATTGTATATATTGTATTGAGATGTGTTTATAAACCTCCATAAACAATATGTTTATTTGATGGTTGAAGCAAATGTGTATGAGTATGTATGTGTATATCATTATAAATACCACATAGAGTTGGATTTATAAATCTCCATAAGCAGTATGTTGTTATGTTTTCAATAGTTGGTTATTGTAAATACTACAATTAGTTGTGTTATAAAGCTCCATAGGTAATATGTTTTGTTGGTCATACGCATCATAGAACACCAAGGATGGTGTTCCCCCGGGGGGGCGCTGTAACAACCCCTAGTTGAATTTCTATGTAAATAAAATAAGACCAAGGTGATGGGACACATATTCCAAGATGAATGGTGGGGAAAAAATCATAATGGGTGTCACTTTTGGTTTAATGATGGCTATGAAAATTGGCAGTCACTGGCAAAGGAAAAGAGGTAATAATTGGCATTTAATTATGAAAATAAAGGAAAATATGAGAAAATGAAGGTGAAAAGACACAAATTTACATGCAGGGGAAATTAGAGAGAAAATGAAGGAAAAGGAAAGAAAAAGGAAAAAGGAAAGGAAGAGACTAGAAATCAATGATAAAAAGGCATATGAGAAACAATTGACAACTTTTTATCATCTCTTGATAAGGATCAGCAAAGGAGAGAGAACAATCACATAGGAAAGCAAGAAAGGAAAGCAAGAGTGTGCAAGAGAAAGCTTGGACAACAACAAGTAAGGACATAAATAAACCATGAATTGCAGGTAACAATGTGCATGTGAGATTTAGCATGTTGATTTTTCGATGCATGGTATATGCATGTGATTCTTTGGTCATGCGTTTTCATTGCCATGGATATTTTCTTTGATTGACACTAGTTTCTACCTTGCCTTGCCATTTCCTAGATAGCCATGGTGTAATGGGTTCCCCGTTTGGTTATCTGATTATTTCTCTGGTTTCCTATGGCTATCGGTTAGAACAAATTCTTTGGAGCCCTTAAATAACTTGGGTTCCTTGGAGGTTGTGGGTTGAGTTGCTAGCCCTTGGATCCTATGGGTTGGGACAAATTCTTAGGAGCCCTGGAACAACTCGGGTTGCCTAGAGGCTGTGGGTTGAGTTACTAGTTCCTAGAGCCCTAGAAAACTTAAGTAGAGACTGATAGGGTTGATGCTAGTGATTTCTTGACCATATAGGTGAGATCACTATGGTCGAGGGTTGAGGTGGTTGGCCTTTGGAAGCCCTGGTTGACTTTTTTTTGGTTTAACCCTTATGATCCCACATTCATGCTTGGAATATAGTGCGGGAGTGATTGGCTGAAAGAGAGATTTGGTTCAACCAATTTATGGTTGGGTGGTATGTTGAAATCTCTGACTTGGTTGGCATTATCATATGTTAATATGAGCTATTTTCCTATTGTGATCTATGAGCACTTGTATTGATTATTATGGTGATCTTATGGGTTATTCGCCATAGTTTATGTTCTCGTTATATGCTAGTTATATGCATGGTTTTAAGATGTTCTCTAGCTATGGATCTTGTTCATGATTTGATATATTATGGGATGGTTGATGAATGCATGGGCTAACAAGTGTTATTGTAGCTAGTTTGAGAGGGAATTGAGCCTTCTTGGTTATTCTTGTATGAAGTTTAGAATTTTTTGATTCGATATACATTCATGACCTGTAGATTATATGTTTGTCCTGTGTTTGACGAAATGTTTTTCCTACATTAGGCATGTCTTGGTCAATATCTTGTTCAAGTTCTGTTTGTTTAACATTGTTATCCTTATTGTCATGATTCTAGAAGTTACAGGCAGTTATGGGTAGTGGTTTAGAGGCTTGCCTGAAAAAGTGGCATAAATCTCATGACCGCATGCACTAAAATAAGGAATTTGTTTCATGGCTGTTGGAAGCCAGGCATATGCGTGTAGTTATAGCCTCTCAACTACATGCATGAGTTGTTATGGGTGCAGTTGGGGAGTTTCTCTTGTGAAAAAGAGTTCCAACTCAGGGATTGATCACCTGGGGTGGTTGGTAGGCTCTTGAGTGATATGTAGTTTTTGAGGGTCACTTTACTTCTAGTTTGTAAGCCCCACTTCCATAACTAGAAATTGGAGGTTGGGTCATACCGTAGTGACACTCAACTCGTGTTTACCTTGGAGAGCTTCTCAAAGTGGGTAAATGTGGGAAGATGTGTTACAATTTTATTTTTTAATATTTAATAAAATAAGGAAAATAGTTACAAAGAAACCATTCCTCGCCTTTTAAATTAATATAGGAAATTCAACTTTTAAATTTAAGGGCTATAAGGTTACTTACTTTGTATTATTTGTATTAGGATAACTAATGTTTATTAGATTGTGATCCACATATTTGTCATGAGCTTGCTTTTTTTATAATCATTTGCATAATACATAATATTTTTATCTATTGGCTATATATAGAATTAAATCGCTTATGTTTTTGGTTCAATATTTATGTTAAATAATAGCCTTATATTGTGGTTTTTGTTGAATATAATTTTATGTTAAATGACATCCATGGTGTAGAAGGGGAACATGGGAAGTACTTGTCATTAGAATTTATGTTAAATGACATACAATTCCTTTTCTCACAAGTGTTGTCAGCCGATGACCATCCTCTTGGAGAATTAGTTCCGTGGTCACATCGTGTCGAATTCTCAACTGTGGTGACTTGGTGATAATGTTCACAATAATATATTTTCATTCACAAGATAAAATAAGATAATTTTTCTTTTTTTTCAATTCAAAGATGCTTTGTATTGTAGACTGTGTTTTGAATACCTATATAATGTGGATTTTTTAATATATGTTTTTCTTAAAGTGTGTGGAGGCAAGATTATGTATGAAGGTGCAAAAGTGGAGATGTTTGTGGAAGGAAAATATGGGGAAGGGAAAGTAGTTGATTTTAGACTATTAAATGACATATAAATACCCATATTACAAGTATTTTTATTCAACGGTCATCCACAATTTTAAAGTATGTATTATGAATTTGTCTTAGGGAATTAGTTCCACGTAATTCCCTAGTCACATTGTGTCAAGTGTTCGACCAGGCTGACTTGGTCAATGTTGGGATGATTCAGATGGTGTACGAAGGAAACAATATTTACAAAGGTGTAGAAGTGGAAGTGTTCGAAAGGGGAACATGCGCAAGAGAAAATAGTTGATAATTAATATTTTAATATAGTTAATATTTTAATAATCTATTAATTATTACATAATTTATGTATTCTTTCTATATTATTCTAATATATTAATAACGAAATGGTGTAGCTGCTACAACCACCCTCCCATATTTTGACCATGCTTTGATTTTGGAGCGTTCCTTTTGTGCACATGAGATCATCTTTTATGCATGCTTGTGTGAGCTTGTTTTGATCCAGATCTAAATCTTCTAAGTCACAAGAAACCTTCTTAGTTAACCTTGCAACATTGTTGGGCTTGCCTCCAGAAACTATAAAATCTTAGAAGGAAGGCCAACCTTACCTATAGAAATTGTGTAATTCCTCTTGGCAAGCCAGCCTTGAGTTTAAGAATTGTGTAGTTTTGGATGGATGCTTAGCCTTGATGATTGAAACTACACAAACCATCCCTTCAGCTTAGAAACTATGCAATGCATTGAGTCAAGAAGTTGCTCAGTCCTTAGGAATTGTGCAATCCTTCTTGGTAGTGTGCATGCAAGTTTCCCAAAAAAGGAAAAAGAATCTGTATAAAATAGGGATTCACTAATTAGTTTCCCGAAGGTGGCACACACAATTTTTGGAACTTCTCGCGAAGTGTCAATTTTTTCTTGATTTTAGGAATGTGCATCATAAGCCTCAATCAATCTAGATCTATTTAATTGAAGCCCCTAGATCTCATTTATACATTTTATCTTGGAGCTATAGCATTCCCAAGGAGATCAAGGAGCCTTCAGTGGAGTTTTTGGCGCTTTTCCGAGTGAGTTTTGCTTTTGTCATCTTTTGTTGCTTTTTCTGTCGCTTTTTGTCGTTTGGCTTCTGCGAGTGTTGTTTTTCTTATTTCTTTCCATTGTTGTTGGCATTTTAATATATATTAGCATGTTCAAGTGTTGATTCAGTCAATATTTGCCTTTCATAAGTGTCACATTAGTTTTCTTGTTTTTTCCTGTTAGTGATCATCGTTTCGATGACTCTTCTTGCATGTTTGTTTTTCCTTTTGCATGTTAATCTTCCACACTCATTTTGCATTGATCTATCCATACTTATTCAGATCTACACTTTAACATTCACTATCACTTGTATCTTCTTGTTTCCCACACTCTCATCGGATAGATCTGCTCATCCATTGGCCAGTTTTTACCTTGTTTAGCTGGGCATTACGCAAGTCTAAGGCGTAATCTCCTGAATTGGCCTCTGAGACTGTGCAATGCATAGTTCTAGGGCTCAGGCCTGCCACCTTGGCCACTGAGATTGTGCAATTCACAGTATCTTCTAGAGTCTACCAAAGATGGACTGTGCATTTTGTAGTATCTAACCTCAAGGCACATCACTAGTTGTTGAGACTGGGAAATGCACAGTTCCCATAACTAGTCTCCCACCCTTTGCTTCCAGAATTGTGCAATTTTCATAGTCAATGAATGTGTTGCACCTGATCTTGCTTTGTAAGTTGATTTTCTAAGGCTAATTTATGTATGCCATGACTTTTTTTTCCTCTCACAGTTATTTCAAGTGTTGGGCATTTCTCTTCATCAGTCACTACTATGATGTCACCCAAGAGAATTGCTTCAAAGGATACCATAGAGAGAAGCACTGGGGAGGCAGTTGAGAGTACACTAGTTTACTTTCTAGTATACTTAGATACTTAGCTATTTGTAGGAAAGGTATCAAATCTCACATGGTAGAAGGTGAATGAAATATTTTGAGCAAGGACCTTCAAAGTAGATCTAGAAGACTAGCAGGGGTACATTAATTTCTATAAGTCAGGGTTACATAGGGTTGCATGCAGGTACCAAACATTTCCATGTGCAGATATTATTATCTGGATATTGTATCACATTAATCCAAAGACTATGACTCTTGGCACTACCAGCGGACGACGACTTGCTTCTTTTCTGGCATCAAATTATCATCTTATGTACTACTTACCTGATCCATAATCGATCATGGATTTGTTATTATATGTGAAGGCTAGATACTTGAGAACCAAGGAGATTGATAAAGGCTAGGTGAAAGAGCCAACAAAATTTAGTCATACACCGACCAACACATTAAAATAAAATCTCACAGGAGGGTCTAACAGTTGTTGATAATCTTATGTTTCAGAATCTACGTCAACAGAGCACCAAGACCTTTCCTGAAGGGTGGGATTTGTTATTGGGCTAGGTTGTGAATGAAAGTAAACCATTCAAATGGCGATATTTAATTTCTTAATAGTTGTGGATCCATGTATCTAATTCCCTTAGTCCTCCTAAGGACGGGAAAGCTAGATTTTATATGTCTGAATATCTACTGGATTCAAT
This sequence comes from Pinus taeda, assembly GCA_000404065.3. NCBI lineage: Eukaryota > Viridiplantae > Streptophyta > Pinopsida > Pinales > Pinaceae > Pinus > Pinus taeda. Next base: position 296,186 of record APFE031684824.1, on the reverse strand, counting down.
CTGTGTACACAATTCATTCCTTGGCATGAATTGGACTTGGACATATCGAGAGCTTGTCGTGTATGTTTATTGCAAGCTACTTTCACAGTGCAGCTACAAACGAGTAATGGAGAAGCTAAGTGACCACTTCATCATTATTTTATACAAGATTATCTTTAAGGAAGAGCCACCTTGCATGTCACATGGGGAAATGGAAGCTATATCACAAAGAGAAGATTGGTTTGCCTCATCAGATGGAAATTTCCTTATAGTGTTAGACAGATAGAAGTTGCCACCGATAATCTAGTCATGCAAGAAGTTGCATGTCATCTCTCCATAGGGTTATCAACAACTCTACACATGAAGAAGAAAGCACCTTGGCAACCCTTCCTATGCAAGTTAGATTGTACGAAATTAATAATTTGGAAGTTATGGATATCGAAGGGAAAGCAATAAAGAACTTTGCATTTGGTACTTGGGACTTCAATCTATATGATCTAAGGAGCATTTGCAAAGACCATTGTGAGAGAAACCATTTTCAGTGGCTAAGTGGGATCTTTCACTAGTCAGAGGAAGATGAATGGAGAAAATATTACAATGCTGCCAAGTCCTAAAATTGATCGGTTTGGCAAGAACAACCTGGACTGTGCACAACCTTCCTCTTTCCCTTGTGCACAGTCTAGGGGGAGAACAAAGCCACAATATGAAAGCAAATCCAACCATTATGAAAGTGACTTTAGTAGCATAGAAGAAGAGGAAAAAAAGGGTGCAGGAAGCATAACAGAAGTAGAGGGAAGAATAAGTGCAGAAGAGGAAATAATAAGAAGAGAAGCATAAGAAAGAACAATAAAAAAGGTGAAGATCAAAGACAATAGTAGAAGAAACAATGCAAAGGCAAGCTAAAGAACTAGAATGGAACTGGTAGTCAGAGGAGGAGAGAAAACATATGAAGGAAAAAGAGCTTGCTCAATATATAGAGGAGTTGATTGAAATTCAAGACATGGAGGAATCAGAGCCACAAAACCAAGATGTCGATTCGATGCCAAATACATAGCAGTTCACTATTCAGTCTTCCAATCATCAAATAGAACAAGATCTAAGCAAGGAAGAGGATAGTGCTCCTCTCGATGATGGTCCAGTGATGGATGCGTACAGTCTGACCTATGACGAGCTTTAGAAATAAATTGTACAAGTGAGGAAGAAAAAAATTTCAGACGACCTTGCATCTTCTACATTCATTAGAGAAAGGGTGGTCGTGACTAACACTGAAAGAAATCTAGGTGTCATTGTCGCAACCAACTTGGAATTTGTAGGTGCTTCAAATTCAAATACAAATTATTTGTTGGATGAGAACAAGCAATTGGAAAGGAGCTTGTAGGCTGTTAGGAAAGAGGTTTAACTACTCCGACGAGCAGCTCAAAACAAAATGTTCGCATAGGAACATTTGGATTTGAAGGCATGTTATGAAACTAGCTCACAAAAAGATAGAAAAGAGAGATCAACACCTTAGAATTTAGCCTCTTCGAGGGGGAAGCCTCCTTTACATTACACAAATGAACAATTCTTGGATGATTCAAATGACAAAACCTCCTT
>APFE031684824.1:266580-277520 GCA_000404065.3 Pinus taeda | reverse complement strand
TTATTGATGCTGCTATATTGATGATCAACGTAGAGGAGCTTATGTATTGTGTATGTATTCCGCAATAGTACATGATTAGGATAATATCCATTGAATATGTGTTTATTATTAAAAATTTCTACACTTCGTAGCCCATAGGTAAGTGAATTGTGCTGCCTCTGGCCACCCTTTTTCCAGTGGAGGAAACTGGCTGTCCTCCAGTATCTCCCATTCAACCAGAGAAATAGATATCAACAACCAACCGTAATGGAACGACTTGGTCTCATCTTGTACTTTGTGTAAATTTGTGAGGAACTCTTGGCAGAGGTATTTGGACCAATTGAATATGACACGTGCACTGGACCACTATAGAAATGAGAGGCACTGGAACTTCGTCCGTGCGACACTTCCTCATTACCTTACCTGCTAATATCTGTGTAGCCAATCAAACTACAACGTTAGATATGGACAAGATGGATTATCCTCATGGCTTCTTTACAAGATTATAAGTGCTTTTCATGTGCTCATCCAGGTCCCTTTCCCCTATTTTTTAGCCAAGTGCCTTGGCCGGATTCAGCCTGTCATGTGGCAAGTGTGTAAGCCTGTGAATCAGCATATCAATGATGGGGATAGGCCCTCCTCGCCATAAACACGCACCATGTACTAGTGTGTGTAGTTGGCATATACGCGCTATGTTAATTGGGGTGTGGTGGTAGTGTGGTACCCAAACCAAGTTAAGCAACCCGATTTGCTCAACGCCTTGGGCCCATTCCTCTATTTCCAGTGTCGTCATTGCTGTGTCTTCGTAGACTACGCGCTTCATGAAGGTATCTGTCTATAAGTCAGGGAAATTAGTGAGATATGCTAAATCCCAATCCTCCATTTTCAGTAGTGGGAGGCGGGCAAGCCATGGTCCTTCGAACAACACCTGCACAGGTAGTACGGGTGTGGACACAAGGAATTTTTTAGAATCTGGGTCTTTGGGAATAAATGCCTTACCCTTCCTTGGAGGGACATGCTGAGGAAGCTTTGTGATGGGCTCTGCTCCATCAGCTACATCTTCAGCTCCCTGGTTGTCTTCAACTTCCAAGTCAATAACTTTCTCTTTGCCTTTGGCCGATTGTTTGCCTTTTTTCTAGGTTGCAGTCACCATATGCCCCCTTGGGGAAGCATGCGTCTGTACTAGATTTTTCAACTTTTCTTTAGCCATGGATTGTGTCATGTTTGGCATCGTAGATTCAACACCAATTTTTTTAGGGCCTGGGATGTCAGCTATTGATGTGTCCATACTCCTCATCTCCATAAATAGTTTACGGGCCTCAGTAGACATGTCTATGAGGGAAAATAAATCTTCCCAAAAGGCTCGACTCATCAACAAAGAACGAATTTTAGGGAAAGCCCAAAAGGTGCAAATTGTAATTGTTTGGATCGACACGCATAATTTATAGGGATTTTTGGAGTCACATCCAACCATTCCCTCCAAAATCTTATTATCAACGTTGTATTGGTAGCGGATCTTTACAGATCTTGACCTTAACTACCTGTTAGAGACCTATAGTGATAGGATTCATAATTTTGAATTGGTTAAGGTTAAGACTTGTAATAATGTACATACCTTTTCTTTCTGCAAATGTTTTCCATATTAAAATTTTAAAAATTGTAAAGAGGGTATTTCCTAAAAGAAATATCATAGGACAAAAACAATAAGAAAAGATCAAAAAATGAAAATATATGAACCCAAAAAACAAAAATAAATCATGAAAGTGTGCAAGTCTAAATGCCACTACTATTTTACTGCTTTAATGTCTTAAATAATGGTTGTGTGCAGCTTGTTATACATGCCACAACCCATGGTAGTCAAATTGCTTAATCTTGACTATTTCATGCTTTGAATTTTATGTTTATAGTTAGAGAATAAAATTTGACGAAACAGTTTAACCTTGGCAGATCATTAGATTGGTAGAGAAAATAAAAGGAGCTCATCAGTTTAATCTAAGCCCTTGGATGATATAAGGTTAGAATTAGCTAGTTTACTTTTCAAAGAAAAATGAATGATAAGGGTTTGCTAGCCTAAATGCACCCAAATAAATGAAGAAAAAATGTTAGGTTAAGTAATGGGTAAGTAGAAGAAAGGTTGCTGAAGTATATAGTTGATTGGATAAAAGCACATTTATCATGCTTAATCATATCTTTCAATGTGCATGAGTAGTTAACAAAGAAAAAACAATGGCTTACAACTTGATTTAATTAACTCCCCCTCATTGATTTCATCCATTTATTTACTAATTTCCCCATCCACAAGTAAGTTCTAGTACTAAAAATCCTTCAAGTCATAAAGGCTCAAATCATTTCTTTGACTTTTTGTGGGACCAGACCCTCGGCTTAATGACTTATGGACATCAAGTGTTAGAATTCCTTTCATAAAATTCATTTCCCCTCATTACCCTAATAAAACCCCTTTTCCTAAGGTTAAATTCCATTTACCTATGAAAAGCAAACAACCCCATGTTAAATTCCATTTCATTGAAAATACCCACAAAAAGATTAGATCCTAAGTATAAAGTGTATGTGAATAAAATGCACAAATATTACATTTATGCTTAGGAGTATGTTCATTCCCCTCATTTAATTTCATATTAATTTTTAACATAATACTATAGCTCTTGATATACCTTTTCCCGTATATAATTAAATCTCGTATATAATATCCAACCCTTAGTTTAGCTATAAACTATACTTTTACCCCATATTCCTGACAAAACCCACTTAATTCACCACTTCTTGGTAAGTCTAAAGTAATCCCATCATTAAGCCCCGCCGATCATTTAATCCAATCATTAACTCCTAAAAAATCCCAAACCACTAAGGATTAACCCCTCCCCCCCCCCCCCACCCCCCCAAAACCTATTGCTCATTTCTCCACGAACATCTGTCACTCTGACTGTCATTCGATCATTAGCACCCACATCTGATGGCCCACAGCCATATCGGGTTCACCTGATGTCCGACCTTTGTCCACTCAATAAAGTGGTTTTTCCCGGTCCCCCATTTACTACATGTCAAGCGCTAACATAGATCGGGTGACCCCTCCAAAATACCGCCTCCTCCATAAAAGTAGTGTGATGTCATGGGAAACCATTTCCCTGCCCAACTCGAAAACCGCCTACTGTTCATTTGTAATTTACCCACCAAAAAGTGGCCGTTGTTCAATAAAAAGGCCGAGAAGCCCTATTTCACCTTTTGTTCGCCAATTTTCTTTAAGAACCTTTGCAAACCATTGTGACACCTGCAAACACTAAAATCACCAATTGACCTCAGACGTCATTCCTGAAGAAGTTGCAGAGACCCCAATCAACCTCTCAGTCTGTACCAGAGCCATTCAAACTTTTGCAGTTGCCAAGAACACTGAATTTGAAGTCAATTCACCCAAATTCCAGGTATTTGAAAACAAATTACTAGACACCCTTTCAAATTTGAAAACTTTTTGTCTTTAAAGTGTTTTAATTAAGTAAAATTAATTGAATTACTTTAAATTTAAAGCGCACACCCAAACCTTTTTGAAATCTTCTAAGTTTCCTTCAAAACCTTTGAATAAACCTGTAAGGTAAAATTCAAATCCACAAGAACTGAATTATGGCTATCCCCATCGCCATGGATGTCAGACTTGTCACGACCCTCCATTTGGACATTGACAACCTTCCCCTAGCAGACAGGGATTTTCAAATCAAAGACACAAGTGCCTATGAAGTCCTGCTCAAAATTCATTGTTTGAGTAAGGACAGATATCTAAACCATACTGATGACATTGGCCTTTGGGACTCCAATTTGTCCAAATACCAGTTTCCACAAGTACATATCTTTCCTGAGATTGTCCATATGTGCCATGCCTGTTACATTCCCAGCCAGAGAGCTATAATGTCCCCAAACCAAAAAATTTTGTTCACAATTACAGCTAAGTCAATCAATGAGATGTTGCAAGTCCAACTAGGTCCAAACTTGACCCCACTCTCCATTGTGGATTTGTTAGACTAGTACACCAAATTGAGTCCATCTAGACTGGCCCAAATATTCCAAACTTTCATTGTAGAAGAGCATCACATTCCTAAAGATGCCCCTCCATATGTTTCAACCATTTTCTCTTAAAGGGGCAAGCGAATTGTTACTATGATATCATGTATTCTGGGATATACCATAGATTCATTGGTTGATGAGCTCATCTTGGCCTTCATGTCCATTTTTCACCCCAGGAAAGCCTCCTGCTACTTTGTACAATTATGCCCAGTTCATAACTGAAAAGATGCATGAACAATTTACCAAAATGAACAATGTGAGAGTATTCAAGTACTCATTTGTACTTTACCATATGTTTTTGTATTATCATTCAGATAGATTTCCCTTCACCATCCAGAAGCTGGATTCTAGAGGCCAACCCAAGTCTGTCATATTTTGGACACCATTATTCCATAAGTATTGATCACCTTACACCTATACAGACTTCATTGACTCTTTTGTCCATCTAGTCATGAACATGATGACAAGAAGCCCTCCACCTGGGATAAGTCAAGAAATCAAAAGAGTGCTCCATTTTTCCAAGCAAAGTAAGGTGGGAGATTGGTACCTTTACCAAAATCACACTGAAATAAGAATCTATGGTTGCTAGCTTGCCCCATACAAACTGCCCAGATACCTCCCCATGAGGTTATTTTCTATAGATTATTATAGGAATATAATGAACTCTAATAATGTCAACTTTGTCTCAACTGAGAAAAGAACCCAGTTCAAGGTCAAAAATCAGTTAGGCCCTTTCATTTGCAATTCTAGATAAGCAGGAGAGGAAGTAGATCAAATTCTATAACAAATGAAGTTTCAGAACAATTGCATATGGAGGTATGACCCTCAAGGGTTTATGACCAAACTAAGACAAAAGGTCAAATTGGGACCTTACAATCATCGCCCCATACCAGAAATAGAGAGATATGCCAATCAATCTGAGTGGTTGGAAAACACTCTCATAGATAGGGATAGTACAAAGGTAGATGTTGAAAATACCTTGTTTGATTTAGAGAGACAACTTGATGAAAGCTCATTCGTGCAAGTACCAAAGCAAGAAGGAACTATGAGTACCCCTATTGTTTTGCAGACTCCTGAGAATGAGGAAAAGAATCCCAAAAGGAACAGAGAGGGAGCCTCCAATTCAAGTATGGACACTTAAAATTTGCAGTATGAATCCAGCTAGAGCAAAAGGCCAAGGCTCAATCGTGTTTCAGAATAGGAAGACATAGAAGGCTCAGTAGAAATAACTAATACTGAGTTATATATAAGCAAGGGCACAACTCCATATGGAGAAACACAGGAGCCGTCTACATCACAGACTCAAATTTTCGAAAGGCAACTCAGTGTAGAAGTCTCCTCATTTAATAACCTGCTGAGACAGATAGAGATATTAAGGAGAAGTTCAAATAAATAAAAATGAGAAATGAGAAACTGAAGGCACAATCCTATGCATAGTATCTCAAATTTACACCCACCAATCAAACTATGCTGATGTTAGCTTTTGAAATCAAGGAAGGAAAGACAAAAATGTCCTTCATAAAGCCAACTGTACAACAACCAAGGACATCGACATATTCCAAGAAGATTGATTTTGAGTTATTGCCAATGGATATTCATCCCATTGACCAAATTTAATTTCACAAACAGGCTGGAGAAATGATTTACTCCACCCTTACAAGAAAAGCCATAGTTTCCCATTAGTTACAGAATTCATTGAATAATATCTTAGCCCAATATCAGTTGGAAAGACCCTTCTCACAGGCCAAAGACACCAGAATCAAGTCTTTAGAAGACTTGGTAATTAAGTTGGGACATGACCCCAAAGACATCAAGGCCACTGAACAACTCATCAAAAGGAAGAATGATAACATTTTATCACTCAAAAAGAAGTTGAAAATACCTTAACTACAACACCCCCAGACACAAGAAGTTTTGGAGAACCAAACAATGCATGAAGAGTTGATGTACTTAGTCCTTAAACTAAATGATCAGTTGAGGGAGATAGAAAAGAAGTTGGATAACCTAATTCAGTTAAAGGAAACTGATATTGGCACTAGCTCGGTGAATGTCATCCCAGAAGTCACCACGACTGTTCCTTCCACGTTGGCAACCTCATTAGCTCCCACAGCTCCTATGGCCATAGAACAACCAGTTTCCACAGAATCTACATCAGTAGCAGGTACATCAGGTGAAGAAGTAGCAAAGTTGGTTAAAGCTATGGAAGAAATGTCCATACAGACAACAACGATGAATAAGCTCAAAGAAAAGGTGACAAGCTTGGAAATTAATTACAAGCTTGCCAAAATCATGCACAAAGAAGAAGTGCAAAAAGCTGCCAAGATGAGTGAAAGATTGAAAGCCATGGAAAAGGACTTGACAATGAAAGAACCCTTTGCGCAGGCTAAGGAAAAACTATGGGCCAATATAATTGACTCTGTCAATGATATTTTGCCATCTATTCAAGTGATTTTTGAGTAGATCGATTTAATAAAGATGGCTACAGAGGCCATCCAAAGAGTAAAAGAAAAATTAGGAGAAATGCCAGAAGAGGCTACCAAAATCATCCAATTCCTTAACAACAATAATAAGTATGAGCTTCAGAAATTGGAACTAGAAGACATAACATAGACAATTTTGGAGGTTATAAAAGTCCTCTCCAAGAGAAACTTAATGCAAAACTTGGAGGATAAGTGTCAAAATATGCAGCTAGTACTAGACAGATTTATGGCTAAGTTCCAATTTTGAGAGAAGAGGGATTACCTAGTCCCTTAGTGATTAATGACAAGCTCATGACACAAGAGGATTACAACAGGAAAATCAGAGAGGTAGCAAAATATCAGGTGAATACATCATCAATAAAGGCATTGCCAATGGCAAAGTACTCTACGAGACATTTGAAAACTTGTTTTACCTCCAGCATGAGGTAAAACACTTGTTTATGAATAAGCCTACTTTTGCCAAGTACACTGAGGTAGATGAAATATATAGGAGGATGCTAAAAATCCAATTACCTGATGCTGAAACATGGGAGAAATTAACTAATTTACTATAGAAAAATGCAGGGAAAAGGTTAATGTACAGTGAAACTAAAACAACATGGTAAAAGGATGAAGACAGATCAATAGAGTCAAAGTGTATCAGATGAAAGGCTAAAGTAAATGAAACTTCCAAAGTGAAATATCAAACAACAAAGCAACATAAAGGGCTAAAAATCAAACCATAAAAGCTGGCATCACCAAAATAAAAGGGACATCATGAAGCAGTTCAATAGCTGTCTCTATCTTCTTGCAAGAAGATATTTTTCTTTCCTAGATTAAATCTCAAATGAGTTTGAGATATTTTGTAATAAACTTTTGTATAAATACTTCACAAGTCGAAGTATGTAGGGTGGATTCTATTAGACATTTCTATAGAATTTTTGATCAAGAAGACCGAGAAGGTTATTGTATCAGTGGATGAGCCAGCAAGCTGGATTAATTAATAAAGATCAAACGTTTCCAAGGATTCATATGTTGAGCAACTTTCAGACAAGTATTTTCATGTGTTATTGTAATTTTTCTCAAAGTTATTCATAATCTTATATGTGTTTCAATCTAAATGCTATAACTGGAATAATATTTCAGAACTTGTTTAAATCACACTCTATTTTAACAGTTAAGCATTTGAATGTTTTCTTATGATATTTAAATTAAAGAATTCTTAATTTCTCTTTGGTTTAGATTGATTTCATGAATAATCCAGGTTAAAGGATTCTTAACTATCCTTTGATTTCAATTACCCCTTCCTTCCTCATTCATTATCTAGGTCTGAGAACCCTTAACTGCTCTATCACCCTGAGTGAAACCATTTCACGCCTCTTAAACATCTGAAATACACTCTATTATCTTGCCTTCGTAACATCCCCTTTAGTGAGTTAATCTAGTTTTTATTCCTTATTAGTTGACTCCATAGCCCATTGGTCTAAAAGACATCAATTTATCCATTTGTTTAAGCACTGATCCCACCACCAAATCTGAAATACAAATCAAAACCCCTTGAACAATCATAGCTAGTTTAAAGCATCTTAACTAAAACAAACTTAAATTTTAAAGAGAGAGCCCTCTCTGAGCATCAGGAAGGCTAGGTCCTGATCTCCAAAAGTGGATTGTGGTTACCTTGGGTTTTTGCTTCTTATTACTTCAAAGGAATTATCAAAGTGATAACACTATTTCCAACCCATTCTTTGTACCCGTCTTTAGACCATCAAATCGTCAACGATCACTTTCAAGCTGTGTGGCGCAGTACCACTGTCCATAGTGTAGCTACCTTCGCGCAAAGCCTGATACTGCACCATCCCCAGCTTCTGTGTCACTAATCTGTTGCGTATCCCTCTAGGCATGGTAGGGTAGTTTATAGTCCCGCGCTCCCTTACAACTGCCTGGAGCACTAAGACTATCCTACCACAATATAGTCATTGAACTGGGTCTCTTGTATATGGCTTCAATTGGTTTCCATTTACCTTTCCCGAAAAAGGTTCTCCATTCAGTTTTGTGAGCTAAACTGTGCCTCCATCTGTAATCTCTTTGATAACATATGGCCCCAACTAGTGCATCTGAAACTTTCCTAGAAACTTAGCGAACTTATTATCATATAATAAAACCAAATCATTCACCTTGAATGTGCACAGCTTGATTTGTCGATCATGAAATGATTTTTCATGTTCCTTCTATACTTGGTGATGGAATCCAACCAAGAATCTTTCCTCTTCAAGCTCCATCAGCTGCACAAGCCATTCTTCCAAGGCTTTACGGTCCACCATCCCTGTGAAAGTTTCTATGCATAGACTAGGTCCAATATGTTCCATGGGCATCACAACTTCTATACCATAGACCAATCGAAAAGGTGTCTAACCTGTTAGATTTTTGCAAGTAGTCTTGTACACACACAATACTTCCAGTACACATACATCCCAGTGATTCCACTACGCATTGCAAATATTTTTCAATGCGTTCCCCAAGATCTTATTGGAGGCTTCAACTATTCCATTGGCTTGAGGATGATACAGTTCTCTCTTCTGATGAAAAAATTGGAAATCTTCAGTCAGTGCGCTGATTATTTCATTGAGGAAGTGCATACTGCAATCGATCATTAATACTTTTGGGCAACCGAATATGGTTAACATGTACTCAAACAAGAATTTTGTTGCTGTGGCCCCTATACAATCCTTCACAGGCTGTGCCTCCACCCATCTGGTTAGATACTATATCGTGATGATGATATAGCACGCACCTATCTTCTTTCCTTGGGGCTAAATCAGTCCTACAAATTCGATTTCCCAATTCACAAATTCCTATAATGACACCTGAGGGTTAAGTGGCAGCTCAACCCTTCACGATGGTTTGCCCGTTCTATAACATGCATCACATGCCCTACAATATAATTTGGTGTCCTTATGTAACCTAGGCCACCACAAACTCGTGCACAAAATCTTTTGCGTTGTCGCTTTTCTTGCACAATTTCCTCCCGCAACAGCTCCATGAGCTTCAATGAGGATGTTATTTCATTTAAAATCAGGCACATACCATCGGAGTATCTCATCTAAACCCATCTTATATAAATGTCCTGCAATAACTGATAAATATGTCGCGTGTACTACTATCTCTTTCTTCTACTAACTGGTGTATCCTTCTGGAGTCGTCCCTGTAATGAACAAGTGGATAATATCTGCAAAATGGTTATCCACTATGCACACTAGACCTTCCTCCAAATTAATAGGCTCCTCCCTTGTTTCAATCTGCGACAGATGGTCAAATCCTGCATTCAACCTTCTTGGCTTCACAATTACCTCCAAAGTCATACTCCTGAAATAACAATAGCCATTTGCATATCTTCCGCCCCCCCCCAACATAGGCTTATTTATTAGGTACTTCAAGGTAGAGTGGTCTATGTACATCTTGAAATCTCCACCTAACAGAAAATGTCTGAACTTTTGGAGCATGTACACCATAGCCAACCCTTCGCGTTCTGTCATTGAGTAATTCTTCTTAGCCTTTGATAATTTCATGCTCACAAAGGCTATAGGGTGATCCATCTCTCCTTCACCAGCCTGTATCAGCACTGCTCCCAACGCAATACACGAGGCGTCAACGTGTACATGGAATTCTTTCTTCAAATCTGGGAAGACCAAGATTGGCGTTGTGACCATCTTTTCCTTCAAGACATCCAAAATGCGCTAACATTCTTCATCCCAACAAAATTTAGCATCCTTCTTCAACAACTTCTCCATAGGCGCGGTAATCTGAGCATAAGCCTTAATGAACTTTTGATAATACCCAATATGGCTCAACGTTGAACGTAGTTGTTTGACATTCCTCGAGGCCTCCAAATTGAATATTACCATGATCTTGGTAGGGTCCACCATTAGTCCTTGCTTGCACACCACATGACCCAGCAAAATCCCAAAGGGGACACATAATAAGCGTTTCTTCAGGTTCAGTGCGATCTGATATCTTCGGCACGTATCCAACATGAAGCGTAGACTGGCTACATTGTGCTTTACTAATTCGAACACTGTCTAGTCATCAAAATACACCTCCACGAACTTGTGAATAAATTCATTGAACGCCGCAATGACTACGCATTAGAATATTGTTGATGGGCCTCTAAATTAAACATAAATTAATGTCCATGCCTCTAAAATTAAACATAAATTAAAGCCTATGACCATCCTTCAGCACTGTTGGTTCCCTATAATACTAGTGATTACCCCATTACTATTGTAGTTATACCCCTTATTAATATTGTTGTGCCCCTATTGCCCCCATATTCTTATTAATGTGCCCCATAGAATCCCTCTATGGTTATTTTTGTGGCTTTATATTATTATTGTTAGGTCGGCTAGATTATATTGTGACTCCTTAGACTCCTAT
>APFE031684824.1:210506-242275 GCA_000404065.3 Pinus taeda | reverse complement strand
TTGTTGGTGCTGAGGTAGAGGGTGCTGTTTGCTTTGTCTGCTGAATGGGAGGGGCAGTGGTTTGAGGAGCTTCTTCCAGATTGATCATTTCTGGAGGGGGCTGAGAAGTTTGGCCTGCCTCTTTATGTTGCAATGCTGCCTGGAGTGCAGCCTTTGATTCTCCCAACTTTTCTTGTGTTTGGATGAGCTGTTTATACAGTGACACCAGCATAGCTGCTGCATCCTTGTCATGTCTCAGCTGGGCAACTTCTTCAGTTTGGGGATGAAGAGTTGCTGGGATCTTGATCATCTTCCTTAATGCTTCCATATCTGCATCCCTTAGCTTCAACAGGTCTTGTAAAGCTTTGACATCCTTAGGATCATGCCCAAGCTCTATTATGATGTCCTCCAGAGCTTTGATTCTATTGTCCTTTGCTTGAGAGGATGCTCTTTCCAACTCAAGTTGTGCAGTTGTATTATTTAGGCTATTTTCTAGCCTGTAGTTCACCAATGTTTTATCTGCCAAGGAGGCATATACCATCTCATCCGTTTGCTTGTGTAATTCAATCTGATCCATCCGGTGGATGTCCTTGGCAAGGACCTGAAGGTTGGTCCTGATGTAATCTGCAGCTGACAGTGGCTGCTGCACGGCTGGTATGAAGTGGCTCATAATCATCTTGCCCTCAGGACATCATAGGCAGACATAAGTCTTTGCTGGTTGGTGGGAGCCATTTTCAACAGATGATTATATAATTGTATCCTTATGGGCTCATTCCTCTTCTTTATGTCCTTGAACTACTGCTTGATGCTCTGTTCACCTCCTCTTTGTTGGCTTAGGAGCTAACTTCTCCTCCTGCTGTCCTCTCTTGTTCCTACTGGAAGTAACTTGCAGAGGCCTCCATGCTAGGTGGGCCCATGCCCAAAGATTGCCCTATTGGCATTTCTTCCTCTGAAAAAGGATTCAATCTTTGCCTCTTTTCCCCTTGAGTTGTTGATGTTGTGAGAGGAGTCTCTCTGTCCCTTTTCCTACTTATGTCCTCCTTTTGAGGGGTTTGGAGGACTGAAGCTTCAGCTCTTGTTTCTTGCCGAGGAGGCACAATTTGTGGTGGCTGCTGCTCAGTGACCATTGGGGCCTCTGCTGTTTGCTCTTCTTGCAGTGGTTGTTCCTGTTCTTGCTGCTGTACCTGTTGTTGTTGCTGTGCTTCTTGTTGTTGTTGCTGTGCTTCCTGTTGCTGTACCTTTTCCTAAAGTGGCTGCTCTTGCTCCATTTCTTTCTCCTTGCCTTTGCTAGAGGTTTGATCTGTAGCTTTGACTGCCTTCTGATGTGCTGTGGAGGATGATGCAGCTGCTCCCACTTGAGTGCTTGTAAGAGCAAATACCTGTGCAGGAAGTTCTAAGTCAACCATCTTTAGGAGATTTCTTTGTGCTCTTTCATTTAACTCTTCTTGTGTGATAGGTTCCTCTAATGTGCCTCTCGTCCATTTTGTTTGATTTGCATATTTTTCTATGTGAGGCAACCTCTCATGGTCATAACTGGACAACCTATACTTGACCCTTCTTAAGGTTATGAAGTGATTGGGGTCATAAGGTTTCCAGAGGAAACTGGTCTTTAGGCCAAGGCCTTCTAGAATTTTGTCTACCTCTTGCCAGCCTCCTCCCTTTTGTTAAAAACAAGTGCCCAATTGTTCTCTACCTTCGCTGTGCTTCTGCCTTTGCCTGAAAGTTCTTCACATCACATTCCAAACTGCCTGAATATTCAAGGAAAACAACTCATAGGCAATATTTGGGCATCTGTATGGGGGTAGCTCACAACCATATATTCTAATAACGGTGTGATTTTGGTAAAAATACCAATCCCCAATGCTGTATACCTTGGACAACTGAAGGATCCTCTGCATCTCATCGGTTAGTCTTGGAGAAGGTGAGCTCATGAACAGAGACATGGCTGGGTGGATAAAAAGGTCTATAAACTGACAGTAAGTGTATGGAGAATAGGCTGTGCAGTGAAAAACTGAGGTCCAATACACTGCTGACCTTGGATTTCCTTGTGCATCCACTCTTTTCATAGCAAAAGAAAATTTCTCATGTTGATAGTATACAATCAAGTGGTAGATGTAGGAGGAGTATCTGAACACCCTTTCCCTTGATAGGTTCATCAATTGCTCATGCATTTTGTCTAATATGTAGGTGGCATAGTCATAGCAGATTGGAGTTTTACCAGGGGAAAACATGGGCATCATTACCAGTACAGTTTCATCAATATACTCAATTGAGTTATAACCCAGAATGGGACTGATCATATCTGCAAGGTCCCTGCCCAATGGGTTGAGGTAAACATGAGAAATGGGAGGGTACTGCACAGTATCAGATTTAATATATAGTTGGTTCAACTTGGTGATCTGAGCATCTGTCAACATCTTAGCTCCTTGATTTATCAGATCAAACAAAGATAGGGGAACCAATTTCTTCTCAGTCCTGAATTGCAGCATCTCTCTGATGGCCTCAGGGGTAATATAGAAAACAACTGAGCCTGAGGGGTCAAGCACAACTCTCTGAGTGGCATCATAACCATCAGCACATAGGTGAATTAGGTCAGGAAATTGATTGACCCGAGGAAGCTTGAAGATTGGGAGGAAGGAATCCAAAATGCCCAATACATCTGTTCCAATCTCATGTTTAGCCTTTAGTTCATTTAACAGGTGGATGTGGAACTTGCTTTTCATTAGAAATTCCTCTGACATTTGATAATCCAAATCTGCTAATGCCTGCCACTCCAATTCTCTCTGAGGGGCATTTAAAGGGGCAACATTGAGGGCCACAAGTGCTACTGGTGTATCCATGGTTACTTTAAAACTCTGCTGATATGTGAATTGGTGTTACTATGCAGAGTAACAAAAAAGAGCGTTTCTTGGAAGGAGAGTTGATTTGTTGAGAAACAGAGGGTAGAAGGGTTAATTGCAGCAATTGAAATACTGCACACAACACTAAAAGAGGGCAAATACCTGTCCTTAACAGACTCTTTCACGATAATTAAGTGTAGTTCGGGTTCCCTGTTCACGATTGCGTGAACAGAATGCAGGTTTTGTGAGAGCTTTGGTAAACAAGGCTTAGCTGGCGAATTTTGACCTTGTGACTTCAAACGGGAACTAGGCACAGGGGATTTGTCGGTCAATTATCTGTTTTTTCTGTGTTTTAAGTTAATTTAGGCTATTTGCAGAGAAAACCAGGCGTAGAGAGGATTCACAGGGATAAATACCTGGTTCACTGACATTCCGGGTCACAAATGCGGGTGGGTTGGCGCGTCGATGGTCTCCAGGTTGAATTCAGCAGGTTGGTGTGAGCTTTCACATAAAATACATGCAGAAGACAACACAGACGTTTTTGCAAAAAGTGCAAAAAACGCGAAAATTTGGCCAAAATATGGATTTTTTGGAACATTGGCACCTTTTTCGGATGACGTCAACATGACGTCATCGGGTGGGGTCAGGGTCGGATGATGTCAGCATGACGTCAGCAGGTGACGTGGCGGCTTATGAGTGGTCCACAGGGATGGTGAGGTGGCAGATAGGTGGAGCAATGGCAGACGGGGGCGCGGACGCGGCGATGACGTAGCAGTGATGCTGGCAGTGACGTTGGCAGGCGGGTTGGCGAAAACTGGAAACCATAGGCGGTATGATATCACACCGCTTTTTATACGGAAGTGGAATTGTCAGAGGGGGCTCTGATACGCTGTGGGGGCGACGCGTGGCCGAGGCCTGACGTCACCCTCTGACAGATATCGGAAGCTATCTTTCGGACGTCGGGGCCGGTTCGATATCCATGTGAACCGTTGGATGAAAGGTGCCCGATCGGACGGTCGACGGGTCAATAACCTATCCGTACGATACAACGTCGGGCGGGTAATAAAATTGTATTTTTCATGGGATTCGTTCCCGGCGGGACCTTTAGAATATCGGCGAATTTGCATGGTTTTCCAATGTTTTCTTTATAAAATCGCGCATATCTCCTGGACTTTGGATAAGTCGGAAAAGTGGGTTTTTTATGTATTTTTGCCGTTTGAGCGGGTTAGGGGTGAAAATGGGTTTTTACAAGGTTTTTAAAGCAAAATTTGATGGGTTGAATGGGTAAATGAATTCTGAAGGGGGAAAAGAGGTAAGGCTTGGGTTCTTAAACTGTCCAGATGTCAATTTGATTCCCTAGTAGTGAACATATGGCTATAATGCCAAGGGGGGGGATATTTATAGAATGCTTGGGGTTTATACACCATGGTGTTATAATAGTAGGGAAAGGGTGACATAGGGATTTAGATAATAGAAGATAGGGGTTAATATGGAGGGAAAAGGTGAATGAGAAGTGATATCACTAAGTTTATTTGAAAACCACTTAGCTTAGGGAGTAGATCAAAATGAAAAGAATTTTGCACAAGAAATGTGGCTCTTGAAGGAAACCAGAACCAACATAAAACCTTGAATTCTTTCACAAACACAACTGGTGTAGGGATGTTAGTAATGAGTGTAAAACAAGGAAGAAAGGAGGTTAGACATGCTCCATTGTGTTGTTTTCCTTATATTGACCAACAAGATTCAGTTTGGAAGGAATACCACTTTTGCAACCCCATCTACCTACCCATCTACTTGCCTAACATTTTTTGTTTCTTCTTGGAGGGCGCACTTGGACTTGCAGACCCTTATGTGCCTTTTCTTTTCCATTGGATTTTCTTTTGATTGCCTATCTAACACTACCCTTATTGCTTCCAAGGCCCCAGATTAAGCAGTTGGGAACCTTAGTTTCTCTGCCTAACTATTGGTCTGCCAAGATTAAACAGTTTGGACAGACTTCTTTCTCTATTCTACAACAGAAAATTGAAACATGGCATGATCCAGATTAGACTGTTGGACCATCCATCAAAATTTGGTAAACGTGAAGGCATGTACACACCTTGTCTTGTCTTGGAAATATGGGATCTTTGTATCAACAAAGCAGAGCATATTTGGCATTTGAATTTGCCAATCATGAAATATGAAACCTATTGGTATAGGTATCCAACAAAATGAACAACACATTGTATCTTGCACATACAGTGTCGATACCTCTTAAGTTTGTACGAACCCCGGGTTGATAATTAAAGTCGGTGGCCTCTGGAATTGCAACATTCTTGCTACAATACCGAGGCTCATCACATTTTGGCACCATTGTCGGGGAGGTGTCAAAGTATGCATTGTTTTCTTCCCTAGTTGATTCATTTATTTTTACTTTTTGCAAAAAAATAATAATTTCATTAGGTATATTTCATTTCAGAAATAGAAAAGTGCATTTCATTAGTGTTTTCATTCAATCATAAAAACAAAAAAAAATCTCCAACACCAACCCACCACCCCCATTTAATCATGTGGTGCAATAAGAGCCACATCACCATTCAATTTTGCAGGTAGAAGAAGAAGATGGCAAAGAATGTAGAAGAAATGGATGGAGATGATGATAACGAGGAAGATCCTCTTGGATTTCCCATTCAAGATACTAATATCAATGTGCACATGAAGAACATCCCCTATCTTTTCTTCCAAAATTTCATGGTCTAAGGTCAGAGGATCCAGAAACCTTTATCTTTGAATTTGAAATTGTTTTTAGATCTTATGGTTACTTATTAAAAACTAAAAAACTGAGATTGTTTCTGGCAACATTGAAGGATAGAGCTCTTAAATGGTTCATGAGTTTAGGGACTAATTCAATAACATCATGGAATGATATGGAAAAGATATTTCTAGAAAAATATAAAGATCATGATCTTAAGGAAGAAATGTTTAGAATGAATCAAAGAGAAGATGAGAGCCTTGAGGATCTAATAGAGAGGTTCATGTATAATGTTAAGAGGGAAAACCTATATCATTTAGGATTCGACACACTAAAAAAACTCTTACTTAGAACAATTAGGGATGAATGGATTAATCTCCTTGATCTCATGAGTAGAGGTGATGTATACCAATTTTGATTTGAAGAAATTTGTGAAACATGCAAACACATATCAAGAGGAAGGGCAAGAGTAGGTAAATCAACATGAAGATCTGTAAGTCAAACTAAACTTGGAAATTTGTTTAATGATTTTAAAACATAAATTCTTAGCAATCTAACCAAACAAGTAGAAATGTTAAGAATGCAAGATGAATAAAAAGAAGATATTGATATTTGTGTTGTCCATGCAGAATCACATGATGTTAAACATTTTCCATCATTACCAAGGTTGAAGGAAGTGTACCAAGAGGACAATGGAACAAGTCAATTGCTAATGAAACTATGTTATGTAGCTCCAAGAGGACCATGGCAGCCTAGTCAACCTAATATGATGCAAGAGCCTAATTCACAATTTCAAGGTTATGCATATCCACCTCAAAGTAATTGGAACAAACCCTTTCCTTGGCAACATTGGCCATCTCAACCCCAAAACCAATCTTGGCAACAAGGTTAGCAAGGAACTTATGGGAGCCATCCATAATATGCTTAGTATTTTCCTCAATATCCTCCATACCCAACTCCATGTTATCCCTACCATTCATCTCCACCACAAGCACAAACCTAACCACATCCATCTCAAATACCCACTACCACTCAACTACCTATACCACCATTTCCAAACCCACACATTGAAATAGCTTAGCCCACTTACAATGCTGAGGTACAATGCTTACAAACATCTCCTCTTGAGATCAATGGTATTCACCATAGCTGAGGAAGAGTATTGCAAAAAAGAGATTATCTTGATATCATTGAAGTACCACATCTAGAAGAATAATATTCAAATGAGAAGACCACAAAATCATGGGATGCACTTGATGAAGAGAAGATATCAAAATTAGAGATTGAGATACCTCCCTCATGGTTACCATCAAATCCTCCATGTATTCAAGAGAACAATTGGCAAAAAGAGGAATATTTGAAGGTCATGGTAGAAGAAGAGATCCTAGGTGAAAACCTCCTTTGAGGCGCATAGGTAGACCTCCTAGTTGAAAACCTCCTTGAGGCGGCTAGTAGGCCTAGAAGACAAAAAATGGGAGAAAAAATGAAAAAATTCTTGGTCCATGTATCTCTTTGATGAATGTAGGTGCTCTCTAACATCTACAAGGAACAAAAACAAGTTGCCACCAAAGAAAGAAAAAATAGGTCAAAACTAGTCAAAAGAAGTCAAATTTTGACTTTCTCCTCCTTTTCCCAAATGATCCAACAAGGCCAAGGCCATGCCAATCCATAACTTTCATCTATTTCCACCATCCACCCATCATTCTCAAGATTTTCCATTAAGTTTTCTTGTTGTCCTAAAAAACTACAAGAAGGCTCTGTTTTACTACAGGAAACAAAAATACATAGAGAAAAATTTTGCTTTTTCCATAACATGGAAGCCATGCATCCATTGACAAGATATTTCAGGGGGATATGCATATGGATGATGGTAACATGCTAAAGAAATTTCAGCAAATTCCAGTGCACTTTTTTCGAGAAATCAACCTCCGTCACCTACAACCATTTATGAATTTTCTTGACATTCATGCATCCATTTAAAAGGATGTTTAATGGAGAGTTGCATATGGATTATGGTAACATGCTCAAGAAATTTCAACAAATTCCAGTGCACATTTTCCAAGAAATTTTCCTCCATCACCTTTAGCCATTTTTAATTTTTATTGAGATCCATGCATCCATTGACCAATTTGTTTTTATGGGGAGGTGCATAATGATTATGTAAACATTCTCAAAAAGTTTCAGGTCAATACATTCTACCGTTTGGGAGATATGGACAAAACAACTCTGCTACAAGATGTTGTCCTGAATTACTACAGGAGTTTCCTATAGTACTACAGGAAGTTTTGAAAATATACAGGAAAGGCAGTCTGATGGAAAAATTATGATCCAAACCTATTTTGGGATAGGAAAAAAGGATATTGACTTCACCACATCTCAACCAACACCCATCATGACCATGTCACTTTATGGCCACACCTTCCACTCATTCCAAACCTATTTACCCTCCAACAGAGAAAGGACATAAACATTTAAAAAAAAGGGCATCTACAACAACCTATTTGGAAGTAACAACAAGCTCCAGCCTTACCTTCAGCACCATGATTGAAAGAGGAGAAGCATAACTACAGGCAAAATGAAACTCCTCTAGAGCTCAGTAGCAACAGAGGAAGCCATCATCTACACATCAACAAGAAGACAACCCATCAGCAAAAGAAGATCAAAAAAAAAGAAAAAGGCAGTCAAGAAGATGTACCCGAGTCATGAGAAGCACAACAACATCAACTCAGTAACAACATGCATGTCTCTCTAGCAACCATCAAGTAGGTACATGTATGCAATATTTTTGACCTCTTCTCTTGAGCATATTATAGTTAGAAATTTGTTGCCAATGCACAAGAGATAAGGTTTTATAAGCTAAGGATGGGTCAGTAATCTCAACCGCCTTCAACTAGTTAATTGCAGCTCATTCCTTCACTCATGCAGTGTTGAAAAGTTAAATTATGAAGGGTGATGATTTCAAGGAATGATGACAGTAGTTAAAAGAAGAAATTTTTGCAAAGGCCAAGTCACCACAACACTCCAAGCCCTCCATCCAATTCATATTGATTATCTATCCATCATTCATCCATCCCATTTCATAATTTCAAGAACAAACCCTATCTCACCCTGAAAATTTCTTGAAAAATCAAATAGAGCATCCTCTCCATTTTCACAAACCTACATCATTTCTCATCACTCCCATACAGTTAGAAGAGTTTGAAGGAAGAAGGAATGACTACTATAGGAAGGAAAAATGGTGCTACAAGAAGGAAGAAAGAAAAAATGGTGTTAAAACTAAAAACGACAGTGCTTAATATAGACCTACTCAAAACAAAAACTCAAGGCCATTAGGCAATCATCTAGGCCACAAGAGAGAAGAAGAAGGCAACAAAAGGAAATGAGGCATTCACCATCAAAACAGAACTCAAACTGCAGTGATAAAATGAGGCTTTCCAAGAGGTCTCTAATCTCTTTCTAGATTTTTTCCAAGGCCTACAAGATGTTATAGAAATGGGAGAAAGGCATAGAAGTCAAGTTAAGGGTCTGCCCTAACCTCAAATTATCATTTATGCTCAAAACAGGTTTCCTGTAGTTTTAACTGGAAGTACTACGGGATGTCCTAGTTCTCATCTAAAGACATTTTGAAGGTTTCAGATGTTTCCAAATGGTGGAACAAGGTAGTAGAAGGTTGATAAGGATGTGGAAGACCTTGCCAAATTGAAAAATATTTAAGAACCATCTTGATTAAGGGGAAGAAGACAAAATAATGGTCTCAAGAAACAAGGATTTTTCTTTGCACAAATATGTTTTTTGGTCTTTTCCTTGTAGAACTTAAAGCCAAGATTCTTAATGCACAAAAGAGAGGCAACCAGAGCCATGAATGAGGCACAATTAGGTCACTAATTTTACGAGAGGATGAGCAACACTTTCAGCAAGGGGTATGATGGGCCTCTAAATTAGACATAAATTAAGGCCCATGCCTCTAAAATTAAACATAAATTAACGCCTATGACCATCATTCAGCACATTAAATCTCTCTTTTTGCATTAGATAATAAATTTTTAACTTTAACATATTCATTAGGAAGGTTTACAAATAATTGCATATTTGTGCCTAATATTATTTATTGTTGTGGAATCTGATGAGAATATTGGGCAGATTATGAAGATTTAGAGGAGGAGATAATTTAGGGACTTTCTCCTTACAACATGATGATCACTATTAAATGATAAATCAACAAGATATTATGGAATTATGGTACAAATTGTGGAACTCCAATGATTGATAAAGTCTAGGAATGTGTTCCCTGCCATTTAATGAGATTCCTAGTATTGGGAACCAGATCCACTAATCAAGGGATTTTGGTGGGAAAAGCTTCCTCCATTCATGGGGAATTATTCCTGATCATTTTGTATAAGCAAAAAGTCAAATTTTCCTCTAGGGATATATTTTCATTGATGTTATTATGGAGAGAACTCGTATTTTTGCATCTCCATTGTATTTTCTTGCAGCGATGTAATTGTATTGATGAAAATAATGAAGATTGGTGTCATGTTTAGCTTCTAAATGTTGATATCCTCCGTATTTATCTGATTTTACTTGAGCTTGGCCATACAAGGAGCCTCAGAGCCCTTTTGTATCATTTTCTTTCCTTCTTTTCACTTCTTATTCACATGCATCTCTTGTTTTTATTTCTTTCTATTTCTGCATTTAATATTAATGATTTCATGTTGTAGGATTGGGTTAAATGGTTGATGTAAGTTATTTTGTAGGATCAAAAGCATCATTTCATCATTGGAAGAGCTTTGGAAGGTCATAGTAATCATTGAGCTACTTGGATTAACTTTCTTATTCCCAAATCAAGATTTGTGGAACTCCTTTGTGGCAAAGAACAATAAATTTCTGCTATTTTTTAGAGCATGCTAACAAGCTTCAATCGCGTTGGTTTCACTTGCATTAGATAAAAAAAACATTCTAGTTCATAACAAAAACTACCCCATTTCATTTGCACTTGATTAGGTTAGGAATTTTATAAATTTACCAGCTCACTAGTTCTCAAATTTCTAGATTTTCGACTAGTAATTTTCAGCTATTTTTTAGCATGGGTTAATAGAGGTATTTTTGACTGATTCCACTTGCAATGAGGACCTAAGACATACTAGTCAATAAAAAAATTTGTCTCATCCAATTTGGATTTGATTTTCTTGGTCATTCGATGAATTATAATTTCATATAGTAAATCTGTAACATCCTATAGTAAAACAGGGGATCCTGTAAGAGAACTAGTACATCGTATACGAAATCCTTTAGCAGCGTATTTTGAGCCTGAATTGAGAAAAATCATCATTGAAGATGGGATTAGGCCTCTAATTGATCTCCAAACCATCAAAATCATTGCACCCCTCATCCGCCACACATGTCTCCCCTGCCAAAGATCAAGGAAAGATTAGCATTTGCATTTATAAAGCAAAAAGATTAAAAAAATGAGTTCTTTTATATTTACACATGCACATAGCAGTTAGTACTCTCTACATCAAATTTTATGCTTAGATTAGTTAAAACATCACATGTGACAAATATAGTTAAAATAGGGTTATTTTGCAAGAAAAGCATGTTAATAAGTAGATAGAGGATTTCATGTTACTTTACAAGCATTTTCAAATTTAGTCTTTCATTCCTATAAATAGGAAGCATTTCTTTTCTCTCATGACAGCAAAGGAAGGACACATTGTATGCTGCACATATAGTGTCCTCTTAGGTTTTTATGAACCTCGGGTTGATAATTAAAGTCGATAGCCTTGGGAGTTGCAACATTCTTGCTGCAATACTAAGGCTCATCAATCGTCGGTGCATTCTTGAGTCCAAACAACATCATGGTATACTAAAAACAACCCCATTTCATTGTGAAGGTTGTTTTACTCCTGTCTTCAGGCGCGACCTTAATCTGATGGTATCTAGAGAACCCATCAATGAGTGAGTAGGCCTCCTGCTTTCCAACATTATCTAGTACCTTGTATGTAAATGGTGTCAGAAAAGGATCATGAGCACAGGCATCATTAAGCTTCCTAATATCTACAAAAATCTGTAATTATCCCTTCTGTTTCTTTTCTTGGACTACCATTTGGCTCACCCAATCAGATTCCTCCACAGGTTTGATAATTCTTGCCTCAAGCATCTTGTCCAACTACAAGAATACCTTTTCCTTATATTTAGGGTTAAGGTGATATGGCCTCTTCTTAATAGGCTTTGCGTCAAGCTTCAAGGTAATATTCATCATGCCCAAGTCACCGATGTCTTTCAGGTCTGAAGCTTTTGTAGGAAACAAATCCTGATATTCACAGAGCAACTCAACAACTTTATCCACTGTGGCATCATCCCAATAATCCCCGATCTTAACAAATTTTGGCTTTGCTTCAGTACCAATGTTCACTTGCCTAGTCTTCAATGGCACAGTGATGTCCGGGTTCTCTATCTATGGACCTTCAACTGTGCAATGGCCTTCTACTTCTGGAATATTGATATTCCTTGGATCCTCATCCTCCCCTTCAGCAGTCACATTATAGCATTCCAGCGGATGGCGTAGTCGAGTGCTCCAATCTAGCTAAACCAGCTCCAAAGGGTCCTGTGGTATTCTGAAGGTCATTGTCTTAACCTCCTATAGAGCCTCATTAATGCTTTCAAACCCATCTTCAAAAATGAAGGTCATTAATAATCCTTCCCTTAATATATCTCACTTCGTGGTGCCATGGTGAAGCTTTGTTTCCAGGTACCAATTCATAGGGATTATATCCAGAGTGTGAGAGAGTAAATGCACCCATTCTGGCTATGGTTCCATTCCATAAACTTTAGTCCATTTCGTTAAATTATTGCATGGATCATTTCTCCGATCATATTCTCAGTCAGCCAAACTTTTGGGTGACCAAATCGCAACCTCCCCATCCTTGCATAATCTCTCCATTCTTCAAAGTTATCCTTGTGTGTACCCCACCATTGTGTAGGTGTAGTGCACAATGCAAAATCCAATTCTTGGAAGTGATGATCCTCAAGGACTTCCCATTCAAAAGCATCCAAAAAATTATCTATGTCAGTTAAACCATCATAATAGGGAAATTTTTTTACCTCTTATAACACACATCACAATGATTTAGTCATCATGTTGCAGCGCAACGTAGATACTTTGTGCAACCTATTATGCCAATGCTCTAATTCTTCATCTGAATATGAGGTACAAGAGCTTTCGTGGTCCCATGCAATCCATCCATCAGTTGTCTGATTAATCAAGTCTTGGTCTCGTGCTGTAATTTTATAGATCTTATCCAAATCATCATCACTTTCTTCATAGTCATGGACCGATTCATTATAGCGCGGTCCTTTCGCAGGGTCCAATGGTGCTACAATGCGGAGCGATTTCCTTTCAGACGACATTATCTGATTCTTTAAGTTGATGACCCCATTCATATCAATAACCTAATGAATTCCAAGGAGCTCGGGATATGGATTGTTGTCATCAACAATTTCTATTACTTCAAAATCATCCATCACGCTCTCACCTTCTAAATCCACGGTGACTCCATGTAATCATCCCATTGAGGTAATATTCTATTGTTTAACCATCCTCAATTGAATCGCGGACCACTCCAGTGCAGGTCTCCCTATTCTATCCCATGTCTATTTAGGAAATATGTTCACATAAAATCCTAGATCCAAAATAACCTGGTCCATCTCATAGTCTCGTATCTGCATGGTGAGCCTCATCTCATGCTCTGTTCTTGTCTTATGTTTGCCAATATTTTTGGCTACACGGTGTCCATCAAGAGCATTTTCCTTACCAACACACTTGTTTATCATATCTTGTAGCCCCTTCATAGCATTGCTATCATGCCGAAGCTTCGTATGGGTCTCCAAGAATGTGGTGAGTACAGAGGGATCAGTCTCTGTGGGTGCACTGGTTTCTGGTAGCTTGTCCTAACTACATGAGATGGATGCCTCAACAAAGCTTTTCTTCTCCTACATAAATGTATCCTTCACGCTTTCTAGATAGAAGCCAACTTCCTTTTCTAGGGCCTTGCGGACCCATCCATTCTCTTCAGGTTGTTTTCCTTTATCATCACTAGTTGTTATTCTGCTTCTCAGCATGATATTCACATTTGGATCTTCCTCGCAGATCTCAGAACTCATCATCTGCAAGTTCTGGGCATGCTGTTGAGGTTGCACCTTCTTCTACTGCATCTTAGCTATCAACACAGGGAATTCTTATATTGTGTGTTCAAATTGAGTACATTATTGACTTGATGGGTGTGTATGATTCAGACACTCCCATGTGTAGTGCCTTGGTGTCCCACAATTATAGCAAATGACTTGTCCATGAGCCCTACCAGGTCCGCCTCCTCCTCAACCTCATCAACTCCCCTGATATCCTCTATGCGCTCCCCCAACGCCCTAATCCAAAGGTCGAGTTTCTGATTTCATTCGATATGTAGGCGTCCTCTCCATGATCAATTCATAGCTACGGTAGAGACACTCATCATGGCCCACCAATTTATAGAAATCATAGAACAGTTGTTGTGGTGTCTGCACAAGCTTTTGCAGCAAATGACAATTATCTGTTACATGTTTTTCAGCCAGCTAACAAATAATGCACCATAGAGCAGGTCCCGCACTTGGGTCTGCTGAAGCTTCCTATCTCAGGGGCATCGGTCCTCCCCCTGTAATGTAATTCATGAGGATAAGGAAGTGGCCTTTATCATGCCCCTGACTTTTACACTTGAGGCACCATACCTCCTCGCGCACCTCTAGCCTGGCCTCCCTTTCTTTTTTTAAGCTATGTAATTCCAAGTAGAGGATCTGCAATTGTGAGTGAATTTGTTGAATTCCCAAAGATGCGTCCTGAATAGGCATTTCATGCAATCTCATCATTTCTAGGGCTTATACCTAAGTTCCTACCTTATGATGTGATAAAGCAATCCTTAGGTGGGGCAGGAGTGAGGCTATAAACCATTCGTGGTGCTACTATCTATGAGTTGCATATTAGCTTCGCGGCTCACACACTTCAATCTTTGATCTAAATCCCAAGGCATTTCACCAACCCTCATCGTGATTTCCTTGAATCCAACTACTGATTGTGAGTTAGGCTTAGGCTTACCAAACTCTTTGTTCAAAGCAACCCGAGTGTCTGCTAATGTCGCCAACAGATTATTGGTGCAATATTTAATGTACCATGTCAGCGTGTGATCCTTCAGAGTGGTAACCAACTGCACCTTCTTTATATTATCATATGTAATTTGTTGTGATGTCCACACAACCTTCGCAACAAACCAAAACTGATCCACATCCTCACTTCCTACGCCCTTGAAAATTGAAAACTACATCGTATTTGACATGTTGAACAACGGTGGTGGTGGTGGTGGTGTGGGCGAAGGTGTATGTTGTGGAGGCGAAGGTGGAGGTGGTGTGGATGGATGATGTATCTGTAGAAAACCTTGTCTTATCAGTTGGACAATGCTCCACGCTGAGGCCTGTACCACTCCCTCATCATCACTTGAAGGAGGTACAACCAAGAGGCTATATTCAGGCCTTGCTTTTCCTTGATTTCTAAAGCTTCGTCCACTCCATTTAAATCCAAACATCAAGGAAATGGCATAACCCACCTTTCACAAAAGAGCATCTTAATCCGGGTATTCAAAAATCTCAAATACTTACCTCATGGTCCTTTGAAGAAACATTATTCTGCTTCACTGTAACTGACCTTGGTGTCAACCAGGAATTCTCCAATGAATCCTCCTATAACTCAATCTAGCCAATGATCAACAGCGCGCATGATCTTATCTTCAGATGCTTCTAACCTCTGCACTAGCTCCTGAGTCCACACTATTGGACCATCAAGCCTCCACCTTCCTTGGCTCTTTGTCAACTTAGCTATCCACTCGTATAGTTCAATAGGGAAGGTGCATAAGAAAATTTCATGTATTTTTGTGTACAAATATCTGTCCAGCCACTGCTCTTTTTTCAGGCATGGATTTATGTTCTCTTGTGTTGCAAATTCGTGGATCTTCCTATCCAACCACTTCTCAATTCCTTTTTGGTCGGATTCTAGTGATGTGACATCACAAATCTCTTTATGCAGATCCCAATCCTTGCAACGAAACCATTTGCTGTCTTAGTGGGTCCTGACCCAGGTTTAGAGTTAGTTGTGCCAAACAAAACCCTACACTACTGGCCCTTTCGTCATCAACCTGCATAGCATGGACTGAAGTCTCACCCAAAGCAATATGGGGGGATGATGGAACCAAGTTTCTGCACCCAAAGATCAGTGTGATGTCTTATGATGTCCTAGATCTACCCTTGCACAGATCTCTAAGCCCTTAGGGCTTATCACTATAATTCCCTTCAATTCAGCCCTAGGCCTCTGCGATGGTCTACGATTGACTTGTGCAAACCTTTAACAGATAGGTTATCTATTTATGTGCATCATAGACTAATCTCATATCGAAATCTACATAGACTTGCTTAAGTGCTTAATAAACTTTAAAAAAAGTATTATAACCTACATCACATTCAATTAAAGAGATTCATCTAATAGATTCATGCATCAATACATGATTAATTCATAAAGACATTCTTTTATCACAACATAGGTCTTAAACATAAACAAAAGAAATAACACATGGATTTCTTCAACAATCTTGTTTATTGATCTTCAATGTAAGGTTGTAGACTCAAAACTTCCCTGTGCACTCAGCTGCAGGGGTCCACGCACTCAACTATAGACTGTACTCTAGGCCTCCGTACACTTAGCTATGGAGCCTTTCCCTTCTATTTCAACTCACTTTCTGCACTATCTCCTATTGACCCATTACATTCCTCATTATCTCCTCTATGTCATGCCTTAGACTATCTAAGACACACCTATTTATAGCTTCCTACATACAGTCCCATGGTCCGTCAACCATGGGTGGATCTAAAAACCAACTTGATTTTGCATAATCAAGGGGCTAAAACCCCTTTTGAATTTTAACTATCTATGCATTATGTGTTCATAAATCGTAGAGACTTTACATATTTTTACAAAATTTACATCAAAAATTGGGTTTTCAACCCCAAAACTATCCCGGGGGACCCCATCCCAACAACATTTATTATCAATTTTGAGGCTCCAAAGAATGTAAAATAGCTGTGCATGACATTGGGCCATACAAGGTATTATAGAAATTTTATCAAGGCCTATGCGCAAATCACTGCACCAATGGAGAAACAATTGAAGAAAGACACGACATCTTGCTGGGATGGAGAATGTCAGAAAAATTTAGATATTTTGAAGAAAAAATGGTCACCATGCCCATTTTGGTATTTCCGGATTGGAAAAAGGAGTTTCATGTTCATGTATATGCTTCTTTTATTGCACTAGGTGTAGTGTTGACCCAATCAGGTGAAGGTGATATTGATCATCCTATAGTGATTGCGAGTAGGAAATTGTCTAAGGCGGAGAAGAACTACTTGACTATAGAGCGCGAAGGATTGGCTATGGTGTATGTGTTACAAAAATTTCGGCACTATCTCTTAGGCGCGCACATCAAAATGTATACAGACCATTTTGCTCTAAAATACCTGGCTAATAAGCATGTATTGGGGGTGAAGATCTATAGATGGTTGTTTCTTTTTCAGGAGTATGATTTTGAGGTAATTGTGAAGCCCGGACGATTGAATGCTAGTCTTGATCATTTCTCCCGGATTGAGACTAGTGATGAGCCTACTATTTTGCAAGAAGGGTTTCTGATGCGCAACTCTTTGTTGTGCATATCGCAGCCAATCACTTTGCTGATATAATCCAGTTTTTAATGACTAGCACAACCCCAGAGGGATATTCTACACAACAGAAGAAGGAGATGGTGGTTCGCATGACTGATTTTCCTGTGATCACTGGACACCTATATAAAATGGGCTTCAATGAGATACTGTGCTGATTTTTCCTAGAATTTGAATGACCAAGCATCATTGCCGAAGCACATGGAGGAGTAGTAGGAGGCCACTATGTAAGGAGAGCGACCGCGTAGAAGATCCTGCATGCAGAACTTTGGTGGCCAACAGTACATAAGGATGCAAAAGCATATTGTAGGGTGTACGATGCTTGTAAAAGGATGGAGAGACCATCACTGAGGGAGAAATTGCCCTTACATCCATAAATAACTTTGCAAGCATTTGATAAGTGGGCAATTAATTTTGTGGTTCTGATCTAGCCACCATGGAAGAAGACTGGAGTGCAATATATTATTACAGCAACTGAATACTTGACACGATGGGCAAAAGCATAATCGGTAATGGACTGTAGAAAAACTACCACTATCAATTTTATCTTTGAGTATATCCTATCCTGTTTTGGTTGTCTTAAGATATTAATGAGAAATAGGGTACGCATTTATTAAACGAAACGATTATCGTGATGCTTGAATAATTCTAGGTCTATCATCATAAAAATATTTTCTATCATCCTCAAGTTAATGGTATGGTTGAAGCCTTCAACAAAAATCTAGAGAGTGATCTAACGAAGGTTTGTAACGTGAAGCTAAATGATTGGGATATGCGCATACTAGCAGTCTTGTGGGCGTATAGAACTACTTGTAAGAAGCTGACATGCAAAACCCCCTTCAGGTTGGTCTGGGCAGGAGGCCGTGATGCCCATGGAATATATTGTGTCGAGTTTGCAGATTGTAGCACATACTGATATGGTTGATCACGAGACTATGGAGGAGCTCCTTACGTAGCTAATGAAATTGGGGGAGTATAAGTTTTTAGCAGGATTTCACCAATAGGTGCAAAAAGAGCATGAAAAGGAATGGCACGATCGACATATAATGCAGCTCACATTCCAGGTTAATGATTTGGTCTTATTATATGACAACAAGTTTACAAAATTTCATGGAAATTTTCAAATGTATTGGCTTGGGCCCTATGTGATAAATGAAATTATGGATGGTGGCGCAATTCAACTTGTGAAGATGAATGAAGAGCTGTTCCCAACTAGAGTCAATGGCAGTCGATTGATGTTGTACAAGGGTGATCCTGCCCCTATGTAATTACTATATGATGGTGGTATAGTCTTAGTACTCCAGGCAATTGCAACGAAGTATGACACTATAAACTACACTACCTGAAATTTTGAAAATTGAAGTAAGAGGATTGTGCAATGGATTGAAGTAAGGCGCCGAGGGGAGCTGCACCGAAGAGGCTACACCACAAGGATGGGGTGTCGTGTAGCCTGACCGAAAAGTGATCATTGGCAACACTGTAGATGATTGGATGGCTAAATTTGCTTTGAAAGGAGTGGGGAAGACACATTTATGGGGCAAATATTTGGAACTCTGCCACCAAATATGAATTAATGATAGAAATTTGGAGGCAATGGTTGGATTCAAATTCAAATTCACATATAAATATGGCATGTTGCCACACATTAGAACACTTCGCATCCTGAGAATTGAATTTAAGTTTTTTTGCCTTATGTGGCACTAAGAG
This sequence comes from Pinus taeda, assembly GCA_000404065.3. Taxonomy (NCBI): domain Eukaryota; kingdom Viridiplantae; phylum Streptophyta; class Pinopsida; order Pinales; family Pinaceae; genus Pinus; species Pinus taeda. The sequence goes on along the minus strand of APFE031684824.1, from coordinate 223,234 downwards.
ATGAACTGTATGTCCAACCCAGATTGGGAAGAGCTCTTTTCATGACCAGGGTTGGCTAATGTACCTAAGTTTCTCCATGAGAATTTTCTGGCCAAAATGATTGCAATTCCCCCCAAAATAGAAGTGGTGCCCTCTGAAGTTGTGTCTTTCACTGAAGCAACGCCCTCTGTTCCTATGGGAGTTCCAACTACGGTGCCTTGGTATCCTAGACGTAAGCCCTTTTTCGTTGATAAAAAGCAGAAAAATCCATAGCAAGTTTCGGTGAGGCAATCACACGAAAACTTTCCACATAGATTCGCCAGAAGGGGCAAATGGACAAAGCATAGTAGCCACATGACCCCCTTGATTTAGATGAAGAATAACTTTGTGGAGGAATTGAGGAGATGGTGCCAATGAGGATGAGCCTATAACTCAGCTCCCGAAATACATCCCACCACGCAAGGGCATAGCCAAGGTGCCTAAAGACCCAAACACTTCCAAATTCGTGATCTCTATGCCACTATTGCCAGAGAAGGTGGTGTTTGAGGGTGCACTTTTGGGTGCCATCCCATCACTCAATCTGGAGGGTTAGAACTTGGTAGATCATGAGAATTTCCCTCATTTAGCACTAAACAAATATTTTTCCAAAATATACTATGAGGAAACATGGATCACATGCTTAGAACCGATGAAGTGGGTCGCGGGAGGTGAGAAAGCAGGCCTTTTGAACATCCTCTAGGTGCCACACTTCAGCCAAAAAAACATTAACAACATGTGTGTTAGGAAATTACTCAACTTGGTGCACGATGGTTGTCTATGGCTAGGAGAACCCATCCCTATTACTAGCATGCTGATCTGTTGGATTGAGGGGGCCTGACCCAGGATCAACGTTAGTTAGCCAAACAAATCCGTACACTACTAGCCCTTTCAGCATCAGCCCACAGAGCGCGGACCGAAGTCTCACCCAAAGCAGCATGGGGGGATGCTAGAACCAAATTTTTGCACCCTTGAGATGGTTATGATGTTGCTTGATCTCTTCTATCCCTGCCTTCACATAGGAAATCTCGCTCTAGGGCTTGTAAGACAAACCCTTTGTACTAGCTTTTAATACCTCCGCGGAAGTGCACGATCGACCTTCATGCAGCTATAACCTGTAGCTTAGGTACTTTCGCACTACTATGGAAACAATGTGATATCTCCCAAACTAGGCTAAGTGTCTTACTTACCTTATTAACCGATCTTAGTTAGCTTCACGTAAACAGATATTCTTACTTGCGTTCACTCAACCAACACATTTACATACATTCACGCATTATATAAGCATTATAAGTGAAATTCATACCCAACATAACAATATTAATAAACAGAAAATAAATACACAGAAATTGTAGAATAGTTCTCTTTATTGAGGCGATTATAGACTCAACCCGCCCTATGCACTCAATTGCAAACTTCTACCCTATGCCTCTGTGCACTCAACTGTAGAGCCTCTACCTATGCTACGACCTCAACTTAGACTTCTACCTCAGAGCTATGTGTCTATCTTCTATTATTCCTTTTTTCCTTCTCAAACTACTTAGATCTTAGCTCTATTTAAACAATCCCATGGTGCACAGACCATGGGTAGATCTTTTATAACCGACATTATGTTTCCAAAATAAGGGTGGACAACCTTATGACTCTTTAACACCTATGCACTATGCGACCACAAAATGTGGAGACTTTACACTTGGATTACAAAATTTGACCAAAATATGGGCTTTTAGCCCCAAAACTACCCTTGGGGGATCTCGTGCCCAACAGGCCCCCAAAACAAGCATCGTGACTTGCCCTTGAGTCACTCTACATGTGTGGAGATCTTAGTGCAAAGACCTCCCAGCTTTGTTTGGATGACCGCAACCTCGGCAACGCATTGAGCGGCCGCCTGCTGGACTTCTTCCACTCTCTGCTCGGTCACTGCTGCTAAACTGCCACCCTGAATCTTCTACTGAGTTACCTGTAGTGTCACAAGCTTTCCTTCAATGGAAGTTGTGATCGTATATGCCTCGTCTATCGATGGCTGTAGGCGTGCTTTTAGGACTGCTTATTTGTGTCGAGCGGCATCCACTTCTTCCTTAAGCGCCTTTGCCTCCTACATCCATGTGAGCCTCAATGTAAGGGAAACCATCTGCATGGTCCCTTTGACCTTGTCATATCTTTGCTATAGCTCACACGCCTCTTTCTATAGGTGATCTACATTCGTTCCTCCTGCAAGGTGGTCAGGACCTCGAATGACTGTTCAAAAAGTCGTGTGCAGTCTGCTACTACATTGTCTACTGCCGCTATTACTGTTGCAACAATGGTGGCACACTGTTCCCTAACTTCCTGCAGAGTTGAAGGTTGAGCCCTCAATTGCAATTCTACGATCTGCAAGTTCAGCTCTAGTTGAATCCTAGCCATCTCTGTTCGAGCATCACACACCCTTGTGGCCAACTTGCAGACGTGCACCTCAATTGGTTCTTCTGCTTGAATGTCCAACTCCAGGACCATTCAGCAGGTTTCCTCCACTACTTGCATGATTTTCTTATTCTATTCCACTGCCTCATTGCGCTACAGGCCCAGTTGCTTGATATTGATGCACTGCTCACTCATAACCTGTAGAGAATGACTCTCTCAGGCCCTAAGTACCAAGGTGACTCCATCCTACAAGAGGTGGAGCATCTCTCGAGGGAGTGTGGCCATATTCAATCTCGCCCCTTTCAGGCTGCTGACCGTGGGCCTGTCGACCTCATTTTCTGTAGTAAGTGCCCCATCTGGTAGCAGTATTGTGTTGGTCACCGTTGTGCGCAACATCTTTGCAGTAGCTGAAGTGTTGATCGAGAGGTTGGTGGATACTGTGCCAGCCTATGGAGTGTGAGCCTACAACTCCTGTAGCTCTTTTCAGAGAGCTACTAATACCAATTGTTGTTGCTCTTTGAAATGTTGGAGGGCTTCCGTGGTGACATCCCTCACCATTTCTCCAAAATTGTGCAAATTCCCCTCAGTGAGGGTGATTAGGTCCAAAGATGTCTTTGATGCATTGGTTTTCTTCCGTGGCGCTGCCTTCTCTTGCGGTTGTTGATGCTTGAGTTGGGTGGATGTCATCTGCAGGTCCGTGCCACCTTGCTCTGTTGGCTCCTCTATTTCTACCTCACCCTCGAGTGAAGGTGACTTCTGTCCTTCACGCTCTTCTCCTCCTGTCTTTTGTTAGTCTACCAACTTCGCGGCATCGTGCGTTGCCTGGGTCTTAGCCTCCGCTTCCTCTTTTCTGTGCTTCTCAACCAGCTGTGCCATTTTGACCTTTGTTTCTTCCTTTCTACGTTGTACAGCATACTTGTTTGTTTCCACCATGGAGCCTGTTGCAGCACACCACTTCGATGGCCAAGACTCGAGGACTGCAAAGATAACATCATCTGTTGCCAGATAAGGTAAGTTATGCCATGTCTTCAAGGGTTCCTTTTGCACCCTGATAAAGACATGGTGGAAATCCACTTTGAACTCTGTAAAGCTTTGCAAACAAGCATATACTATGGGCAACAATCATGGCTTGCAATTGATCCCCATCCGGATACTCATCTCCATCAAGATCCAAAAGATCTTGCTTTCTTTTATGCATTGCGCATCCTTGGACTCCCACAGTGAAGCATAATTCGTTGCCTCTGGGACGTCTAGCGCGACCAAATGGAATTGGTTGTCTTCTGGTAGCTCCCATGCCATCAATACAATCGACAACAAGAGCCATGCATAGTGGAACGTCTTGACCTACTCTTGTGTCTTGCGACAGTTCGCAAGGAACTCGTCACATAGATAATTTTCCCAATTGAACTGGACTCCTTTAGTGCATTGGGATGCTAGTGTAATCACAAGCATGGGCACCTCATCTGTGCGACACTTCTACATCGCCTTCCCTGCTAATATTTGCATTGCTACCTTGACTGCAGGGTTGTTAATGTTGGAGATGGAATATCACTGCTTCTTCTTCTCCAAATTGAATTTCTTCTTCATAGCTTTTGCGAGGGTCAACTCACCACCTTTATCTTCTGATATATTAGCTGGATCCTCCCCTAAGTAAGGCAACTGTATGATCTAATGGATCAAGTGGTCTATAATGGGAATGGGCTCCTCCAACCATAAATACCCATCATGCACCAAGTAGAGCAGTTGCCTGATGACGAAGATGGTCATTGGAGTGTGGTGGTAATGTGGTACCCAGAGCAGGTTGAGCATCCTGACTTTCTCTACACCCTTGAGCCATGTGCGCGGCTCTAATTCAATTGTTCCAACTGTCATGTCAATTAGTTAGTGCATTAGTTGTTCAGTCGCTAAATGAGGGAATTTCTCGTGATCTACGAGGTCCCAATATTTGAACTTTAGTAAAATAACCCACCCTAAGTGCAGCCCCTCAAAAAAATGTCATCCAGGAGCAACGGAGTTTGCAAGGAGCTCTTGCTCTCATCTATGTCCTTTGGCACCTTGGCTTTTCCCTTGCGCGGAGAAACATATATTGGTAACCTGGTAATAGGGTCCACAGCCTGGGTTTCAGCTTCCATTTCCAAATCCTCCTCATCCACCAGGATTTCTTTAGATTTCTCCTTGTTTGCCTCCAAATTAATGGCCTTCCCCTTTTCCTGCAAAGTGAGCTTGGTCCTCTGTGGGTTTCTTGGTGAGATGTGCACTGGTAGCATAGTCTACTTATCCTTCTTTGGTCTCGGTGTCCTAGGTGGTTTAGGGACTTCTAATACCACTTCTACACTCTCTAGGGAAACTTCTACTACCTCAATTTCCTACGCAGCTTCCTCGGGTGTCACCGCTTCTATGTCCATGGCTTCCATGGGTGTCGACATCATTCTATTCAAGAGGTCCTATGTCTCCTTTGGCAATATCTCAAATGCTGAACTTGCTCTCAAAACCTCAAAATTTGCATGGTCCATACACATCTGGTAGCGCGACAACTGAATTTTTAAAATGCCAAGTGTTTTTTGCTGGACATCCACTTGTAACTTATAGGGCCTCTTGAATTCAAATCCGATCGTTCCCCCCACATTCAACCCATTAATGCTAGATTGGCGACAGATTTTCAAGAATCTAATCCATAAATTTTGCCTTAAGTGCTTGCCGCCCGCTCCATTTGGCCACAATCTAACCATCAAATTGTGAACAGTGACTTTAACGGTCACTTTTTGGAGAACCTACGCATTGTATCCATGAGTAGTCCAGCTGCCTTCACACTGTCGTGGACACTGTGACACTTCCCTACTTCGCGTAGTCCTAAAATAGCGTAGATCCCCAACTTGGGCAGTGTAGTTTATAGTCTTGCACATCCTTTCAGCTACCTGGAGTGCTAAGACAATGCTACTTTCATTTAGTCACATGGTTGGACTACCGGTGTATGGCTTCAAGCAACTGCCATTCACCTTTCCTGGGAAGGGTTCTCCATTTAACCTGACTAGTTGTACTGCTCCTTCGTCGATAATATTCTTAATAACATAAGGCCCTAACCAGTGCATAATGAATTTTTCGGGGAATTTATCAAACTTACTATCATACAACAAAACTAGATTGTTTACCTTAAATGTGCACAGCTTGATGTGTCGATCATGCCATGCCTTTTCAAGATACTTTTGGATCTGCTGGTGAAATCCAACCAAAAATCTTTCTCCTTCGAGCTCATCTAGCTATGCGAACCTCTCTTCCAGGGCTCCGTGATCTGTCATAGATGTGAGCGCTAATATGCACAAACTAGGCATGTTGTATTCCATAGGCATTACAGTTTACACACCATAGACAAGCCTAAAAGGGGTTTGTCCCGTCAACTTTTTGCATGTTGTTTTATAAGCCCACAATATTGAAGGTATGTGTAAGTCCCAATCACTTCACTGAGCATTGAAAACCTTTGTCAATGAATTTTCAAGAACTTTGTTGAACGCCTCCACCATCCTATTAGCATGTGGGTGATAAGGTGTGCTCTTCTGGTGATATACCTTTTCAACAATTTTTCCATCAGCGCTGTGATCTGGGCATAGCCTCTAATAAACTTTCTGTAATATCCTGTATGTCCCAGACTAGCACGCAGTTGTTTCACACTCCTCGTCACTTCCAAGTTCAGTATCACCACAATCTTCATGGGGTCTACCATCAATCCTTTTCTACAAACCAAATGCCCTAATAGGTTCCCAAAAAGAATGCAAAACAAGCACTTTTTGAGATTGAGTGCGATCAAGTATGTTTGACAGGTATCCAACATTAGGAGCAAGCATGATACGTGGTGCTTAACCAACCCAAATACAATAAATTCATCAAAATATACCTCCAGAAACTTATGAATAAATTCCTTAAATGCTGCAACAACCACAAGCGAAAAGAGTGCAGGCGCATTCTTCAATCCAAATGGCATTACGGTGTATTGGAAAAACCCCACTCAGTCATGAAGGTTGTCTTGCTCCTATCCTCTGGCATGATTTTGATTTGGTGGTACCCAGAGAACCCATCAATGAAGGAATATGCTTCCTGGCCACCTACATTTTCCAACACTTCATCCATGAATGGAGTTGGGAAAGGATCATGCACACATATGTCATTCAATTTTCTGAGATCCATGCATATCGGTATCTCATCCTTCTACTTTCTCTCTTGCACCACCATAGGGCTTACCCAATTGGATTCTTCCATGGGCTCAATGATGCCTACCGCTAGCATTTTGTCTAGCTCTAAGCGGACCTTCTCCTTGTATTTTGGATTGAGGCGGTAAGGCCTTTGCTTAACTGCCTTCACGTCGGGGTTTTAACGTGATCTTCATCACTCCTAGGTCTCTAATTATTCCTTTCAAATCCATAAACTTGGTAGGGAATAAGTCCTGGTATTCGTAGAGAAATTCAACAACCTTATCCACCATCACATCATCCCAGTAGTCTCCAATCTTCACGAATTTGGGCTTTGCCTCCGTACCGATGTTCAATTGTTTTGTTTTCATCGGCATGGTTATCTCAGGGTTCTCAATCTTCGGTCCTTGAACCTCGCGGTGTCCTTTTGTTTCTGGAATGTTTATCTGCCATGAATCCTCATCCTCATCTTCAACAGTTACATTATAACATTCGAGCACGTGACTAAGATGAGTAGCCCATTCAGGCTGAATCAAGTCTAAAGGATCTTGCGGTATCCTAAAGATGGCTGCTTTCACTTCTTGTAGTGCTTCGTCAATACTGTCAAACCCATCCTCAAAGCTGAATGTCATTAGGAATCCTTCGTGAGGGATATCCCATTTTCCTGTCCCTTGGTGGAGCTCTATTTCTATATACAAATTCATTGGGATAACATATAGGGTATGACAGAACAGGTGCACCCACTCAGGTTGGGGCTTTTCTCCATAATCCTGCATCCATTTAGCCAGATGCGCATGCAGATCATTTTGTCCATCATACTTGTTTGTCATTCGCATCTTAGGCTTCCCAAATTGTGTTCTCATCATCCTCCTACATTCACACCAATCATCAAAGCTTCCCTTGTGCGTACCCCACCATCTTGTGGGAATAATGCCCAGTGCCTAGTCCAATGCCTAGAACCGTTGCTTTTCTAGTACCTCCCTTTCAAATGCATCATAAATAAGCAAATTTCTTTCCTCCGACGACACACAGCGCAACGACTGGGTCATCATGTTGCAATTCAGCGTAGTTACTTCGTGTAACCAATTATGCCAACGTTCTATTTGTTCATCGAAATCCGAAGTGCAGGAACTCTTCTGATCCCATGTAATCCATCCATCTGCTGTGGGATTCACCTAGTCTTGGTCTCATGCTGTTATCTTGTAGATGCAGTCCTGATCATCATCACTCTCATAATCGCAGATTGGTTCTGTATAGTGCAATCCTTTAGCAGGATCCAGGGGTATTATTACACGCAGTGGTTTCTTCTCAAATATCATCTTTTGCTTCTTCAGGTTGATCACCCCATTCATGTCAGTAGCCCAATCAATGTCAAGGAGCATAGGGTATGGATTTTTGTCATCCACTATCTCTATTATTTCAAAATCCACCAGTGCACTTGCTACCTCAATGTCCACGGTCACCCCCTATAGTCACCCCATGGGGATGATTTTCTGCTGATTCACCATCCTTAGCTGAATCGAAGACCATTGTAGGACAGGTCTCCCCATTTGCTCCCAAGTCTTATTTGGTAGGACATTCGCGTCTGACCCCAGGTCCAAAATGACTTGATCCATTTCATATGCTCCTATTTCTGTGGCCAGTCTCATCTCCCATCCTGTCCTTGTTTTATGCTTGCCAATTTTTCGTACTACACATGGTTCACCTGGCGTGATCCCATCACATCTATTGATGAGTTCTTGTAACCCTTTCACAGCCTTATTGTCGTGCAGTAACTTCATACAGGTTTCCAAGAAAGTTCTGAGCATAGAGGGGTCCATCTCTGGCTCAGACTTATCCTTGCTTCCTGAGGTGGAGGCCTCAGTGAAGCTCTTCTTAGCTTCCTCGAAGGCTTCATGAGTGCGCTCCAAGTTGAATTCAACCTCTTTTGTTAGGGCTTTGTAAACCCATGTACTATCTTTTGGCTATTTCCCCTTTTCATCCCCTGTCGCGATCCCACTCCTGAGCACTATGTTTACGTTCGGATCCTCCTCACGTGGCTCAAACCTCATCATCTACAGGTTCTGATTCGGTGGAGGTGGTAGCACCCATTTTTCTTGTATCCTAGCTATTAGTTTAGGATAGTCTTCTATTTCATGATCAAACAACATGCAATACTTGGAAGATAGACGCGTTGGATTAGTGCAATTGCGGGCATAATGTCTTGGTCCTCCACAATTGTAGCAAATCAACTCTCCTCGACCTCTAGAAGGTCCTCCTCTACCTAGACCTCGTCCGCGCCCCTAAAATCTCGTCCACGCCATCCCTGCATTCTGGTCAAGGGGCAGCATTTCGACCTGAACCCTATAGGCGAGAGTTCTATCCATCATCAATTCGTAGCTGCTGCAAGTACACTCATCATGTCCTACCAACCTACAAAAGTTGCAGAAAAGTTGTTGTGGTGCTTGTACATACTTTTGTAGCAAGTGACAGTTATCCGTGACATGTTTTTCGTCTACCTAACAGATAGTGCACCATAATGCAGGCCCTGAGCTAGGTCCTACTTGAGCTTCTGGGCTTAAAGGCATCAGTCCTCCCCTTGCAAGGTGATTTTCAAAGACTGGGCAATGGTCTTTGTCATTACCCTGACTCTTGCATTTCAAGCACCATACTTCCTCGTGTACCTCTAGTCAAACCATCCTCTCCTGCTTCAGACCTTGCATCTAAATGCACAGATTCTTCAGTTGCACATGGATCTATTGAACTCCTAGATTAGGATCTTGCATCGAAGTCTAATGTAGTCTCATGGCAATCTCCGAGGCCTATGCCTGAGTTGTTATCTTTTGCTATGACAATGAACTCCTTAAGTGTGGTAGTAGTGAAGCCATAAACCACTCTCAATGCTTTCCATATGTCAAATTCATGTTCGCTTCATGGATTGTAAATTTCAACCTTTGATCTAGTTCCCAAGGCATCTCATATGGTCGCATCGTGATCTCTTTGAATCCCACAGTTTACTGCGCCTCATATTTAGGCCTTCTAAATTCTCTATTTAGTGCTGCCTAGATGTCTCTATTCCATCATTTGGGTTATCATTAGAGTACATAATATACCAGGTTATCGCACGATCTTGCAGAGCACTAACTAGTGTTGCCTTCTTTATGTGATCATCTGTAACACCTTGAGCTTCCCATACAGCCCTCACAACGAACCAGAATTGGTTCGGGTCCTCATTTCCCAAGCCTTTGAACAAAGAAAACTTCACTGTATTTGCGATATTGAACCATGGTGGAGGTGGAGGTGGTATGGTTGAAGTTGGAGGTGATGGCGGTGAGGTCGGGGGTGGTGTGGGAGGAGGTGGCATTTGCAGGGATCCTTGTCTTATTAATTGAATAGCGCTTCACAGAGAAACTTTCGCTATCGCTTCTTCATCCCTTAGTGGAGGTGAAATCAAGGGGATATACTCTGGACCCTTATTTCCTTTGTTTCTGTAATTTTTTCCACTTCACGTAGTCTCGAACATCAAGGTAGCTGCATAACCCATTTGTTACACAACAACATTTTAATCCAAGTATTCAAAGAGTTTACGTACTTACCTCGCGGTCCGTTGAAAAAGCGTCGCTCCCCCTCGCTATAGTTGATTGAGGTGTCGACCACGAATTGAGTAAAAAATCCTCATATGACATGATCGAGCCAATGATCGATAGTGTGGGTGATCTTATCTTCTGATGCTTCCAACCTTCACAATAGCTCTAGGGTCCACACAATAGGACTGTCAAGTTTCCACCTTCCTTGGCTATCTGCTAGCTTTGCAATCCACTCATATAGCTCAATAGGGAAAGAGAAGAAAAAGATTTTGTGGATCTCTGTATACAGGTATCGGTCCAACCACTATTCTTTTGATAGTCATGGGTTTCTATTCTCTTGTGCCGTGAATTCGTGGATCTTTCTATCCAACCAGTCTCCAATCTTTTTCTTAGTTGGATTCTAGTGATATGACATCACACATCTCTTATGCAAATTTTGGTCTTGGCAACAGAACCATTTATTGTGTTGAGGGGGCCTGACCCAAGTTTAGCGTTAGTTAGCCAAACAAATCCCTATACTACTAGCCCTTTCGGCATCAGCCTACGGAGCATAGGCTGAAGTCTCACTCGAAGCAGTATGGGGGGATGTTGGAACCACGTTTCCACACCCTTGAGATGGCTGTGATGTCGCTTGATCTCTTCTATCCCTACCTTCGCGAAAGTGATCTTGCTCTACGGCTTGTAAGACAAACCCTCTGTTCCGAATTTCAATACCTTCGTGAAAGTGCACGATCGACCTTCGCGCAGATCTAACCTATAGCTCAAGTACTTTCGCACCGCTAGGGCAGCGAATTGTGATATATCCCAAACTAGGCTAAGTGTCTTACTTATCTTATTAACCAATCTTAGTTAGCTTCAGGTAAATAAATGTTCTTACTTGCGTTCACTTAACCAACACATTTACATACATTCGTGCATTATATAAGCATTATAAGTGAAATTTATACCCAACATAACAAGATTCATAAATAGAAAATAATGACGTAGAAATTGTAGAATACTTCTCTTTATTGATAATCTGGACGATTACAAACTCAACTCGCCCTGGGCACTCAACTACAGGGGTCTGCGCACTTAGTTGCAGACTTCTACCCTAGGCCTCTGCGCATTGAGCTGTGAAGTCTCTGTAGATTTTAACCCCGTACATAAATTACCTGCACACAAATTCTAAAACACAGAAAATAAACAATGCGAGAGCATAACACATAAAACACATATACACAAAGATTTTCCCCTGGATCCAAAAACCAAGACTACCAGCTTGATTTTTCATTGTGTTCCTTTCAATGTTAAAATACATATTTATACATGTCGAAGCATCCAATACCATGGACCGAAAACCATCATGTCCAATTCCATGGACCAAAAACCATCACGTCCAAAACCAAGGACCGAAAACCATCACATCCAAAACCATGGACCGAAAACCATCGCGTCCAAAACCATGTGCGAAAATCATACACAAAACGATAGGTGGGTCCGCCCAACCTAATATAGGGTCCCAAAAAAAATTTCCCAAGGCGCTGCCCTAGACCCCGTAGAGGGGGGCTACCTGCCCCCCTCTACCCCCCGATTCACTATGTGGACTAGTCATCAAAAGAATAACACAACCCAACATTCTCCCACTTGTTGTTTTCTTTCCATAAGGGGCCACAAGAGAGATTAGTCATTTATCCAACCCTGCAACGCCCATTGTTTCTCTACACCAAGAGAACTTCTTAGAGCTCACAGATTTTGTCAATGCATCTGCAGTATTCTTCAAAATGTCCACATTTACCAGCAACACCTTTTTGTCTTCTATCATATCCATCACAAAGTGATACTCAACATCAATGTGCTTTGTCTTTGAACGGTAAGCAGGGTTCTTTGCCAAGAAATTTCACTTTGGCTATCACAGTCTATCCTTATAGCTCCTTGTACTAACCCCATACTTGAACATAATCTCAACAATTACACTGCTTCCATGCTTGCATGAGTGGTTGCCATGTATTCTACCTCTGTAGTTGATAGTGACATTACAAATTGTTTCTTACTCATCCAATTGACTGCACCTACAAATAGGTTAAACACATACCCACTTGTAGATCTTCTCTGATCCATATCTCTAGCCCAGTCTGCATCAACAAAGCCATGGATATCCAAAACTATGTCCAATATTGGTCTTCCTTGGTAGCACAAACCATAATCACTAGTGCCACGCAAATACCTACAAACCCACTTCACTGTTGTCCAATGCTCCTTCCCTGGTTTTTACATAAACCTGCTCAATACTCCCACTGCATGTGCAATGTTTGGTCTAGTAACCATCGCATACATCAGGCTATCGACTGCACTTGCATAAGGGATACGGGACATATCCTCTTCCTCTTCTTGTGTCTTGGGACACTGTTCAACAGATAACTTTACACCTACAGGAATTGGAACCTTCACCGGCTTACTATCTTGCATATTAAACCTCTGCAATATTGTCTCGACATACTTCCTCTGGTTTAACCAGAGCTTCCTCTTTGCTTGATCTCTTTTAATTTCCATGCCCAAAATATAGTTTGCAGCACCAAGATCTTTC
>APFE031684824.1:194325-209567 GCA_000404065.3 Pinus taeda | reverse complement strand
GGCACCTGGGAATAACCTTTTGCTACCAACCAAGCTTTGTATTTCTCCACCTTTCCTTCTGCATTTGTCTTCTTCTTGAACACCCATTTGCTGCTAATGGGCTTCCTTCCAGACGGAAACTCCATCAGATCCCAAGCCTCATTTTTGTACAAAGATGCCATTTCATCAACCATGGCCTCTTTCTAGAGTTTTCCATCCTTTAAATCTACTACTTCCTTCACAGTTTTGGGATCATTAAAGCAAAATTTGAACAGAAAGTAGATGGACTATACCTTTCTATCTGCCTTCTTTCTTGAACTGATCTTCTCACACCCAGAGTTTGTGGCTCCTCATCTTCTGATTCCTCCTTTATTGTAGAGTCTGATACTTCCTCCTTTAGCTCAAACCCTATTTTCTCAGGTTCCTTTGGTTGGAATTCATGTTTAATAACATCTTTCACATCTTTGAACACCACATCTTAGCTGTACACAACCTTCCTTGTTACTGGGTTCCAAAGCTTATAACCCTTTAAGCCATCCTTATACCCAATAAAGATGCATTTTTCAAATTTACTCTCCAACTTGGTTCGTTTCTCCTTTAGAACATGTACATATGCATCACATCCAAATACCCTCAGATGTGAAAGAGAGGGTTTATTACCAGTCCATACCTCTTGTGGAGTGTTATCCTCCAATGTTGATGAAGGTGATCTATTGACCACGTAACATGTTGTCTCCAACACCTCTGCCTAGAATTTCTGTCCTAACCCAGCACCATTAAGCATGCTTCTTGCCCTTTCTATCAACGACTTTTTCATTCTTTCTGCAGCTCCATTTTGCTAAGGTGTATATGGAGTAGTCTTCTATCATGATATACCACACTTCTTATAGAATTCTTCAAATTCCTTATTGCAAAATTCTCCACCATTATCTGTCCTCAACACCTTTATCTTCTTCTTTGTCTGGTTTTCCACCAGAGCCTTAAATTATTTAAACCTGTCAAAGACTTCAGATTTATTCTTAAGCAAAAATATGCATGTATTCCTTAAGAAGTCATCTATAAATGATACATAGTACACAAACTAACCCAGTGATGGAACCTTCACAAGTCCAAACACATCACTGTGCACAAGCTCTAATATCTGTTTCACCCTCTTACCACCAGAGGGTAAACTCGCCCGATTCTGCTTCCTATATACACAATTTTCACAAAATTCAAAATACAGAGAGCTATTACTCATACATTCTACCATACCTTTACTTGAAGTATTCGAAGGCCCTTCTCTACAATATGTCCAAGCCTTTGATGCCACAACATGGTATTTTCTCCAGAGACCACTAGATTTTTTGCACCACTTTCAGGAATCGCAAAATTGTTGCACCCATCAACAACAATTCTACCTTGCAGCTTGCATAGAGTTCCAATCCGAACTCCCTGCATCAATACCAGTGCTCCCGAACCATCTTGTAGGTATCCTTCTCAAACATTGTTTTTACACCTACATCATCTAGCTTGCTTACAAAGATCAGATTTCTGGCCAATGCAGGAATATGGAGAACACCCAGAAGTGTTCTAACCCTTCCACCTTGCAACTTCAACTTTAGTTTTTTGCGATTAATGATTCTAGCCTTCCTATCATCCACTAAGAATACATCACCACCATCATATTTCTCATACTCGTAGAACCACTCACCATGAGGAGTGAGGTGAAAGGATGCACCTAAGTCAATCAACCATGCCTCATAATCTACATGTGTACTTGAAGAAACCAAGTACACGTCCCCACCTTCATCTGAGGTGGTTTTCACCTATGCAGAAGGAGCATAATCAGATCCCTTTCCTTTCCGCATTTCCAACACACCAACTTTACAGGTTTTCCTGGAGATTTAGATCTCCCACTTGATGACTTATTTTTGTTTTTGTTCTAGGACTGTCCTTGTATAGACAAGGCGTCACCATTCTGGCTCTCAATATTTTTTCATCTCATCTCCTCCGTTAGCAAGGATGAGACTATTTCATCAAACTGCAAAGAAGTTGCATTGCTACCTATTTAAATAACTAGACTATCCCACGAATCTGGTAGAGAACACAACAAACTAATGCACTTATCTTCATCTGAAATTTTGATATAAACAGATGATAACTGACTTACTGCAGTATTAAATGCATTCATATGCTCTATCACCGAGTCTCCATCTTTCTTCCTTAGGTTATATATCTTTTTTCGTAGGAAAAATTTATTCACCATAGACTTAGATTGGTACAAAGTCCCTAACTTGTCCCATAAAGCCTTCGTTGTAGCTTCCCCTAATACATTCAACAATACTGAATCTGAGACACACAATTGTATTATGCTCTTTGCCTTCTGATCCAACTTCTTTCATTCTTCATCAGGCATTCCTGTTGGTTTAGTACCCAGATCTACTGCAATCCACTGGTCTTTAGCCACCAACAGATCCTCCATCTTGAGTTTCCACAACTCAAAACTCTGACCATTAAATCTCTCGATCTCTATCTTTCCACTGCTCACCATCTTCTTTCACCACGAGAATCGATCCCACATATCTCCCACTAAATGGGGTCTACCACAGACCCGAGCGGAACCCCTCAGAAACAAAGGCATCCCCTTGAAGCCAAACAACTCTGGTATCAAATGTAGGTTTTAACCCTGTACAAAAATTACCCGCATACAAATTCTAAAACACGGAAAATAAACAATGCGAGAGCATAACACATAAAAGACATATACACAGATATTTTTTCATGGATCCCAAAACAAGGACTACCAGCTTTATTTTTCATTATGTTCCTTTCAATGTTACAATACATATTTATACATGCCAAATCATCCAATACCATGGACCGAAAAACATCGCGTCCAAAACCATGTGTGAAAATCATGCAAAAAACCATAGGTAGGTCTACCCAACCTAATATAGGGTCCAAAAAAAAAAATTCCCGGGGTACTGCCTAGAACCCGTAGAGCGAGGCTACTCACCCCCTCAAACCACCCTATGAACCCCCTGCTACGCAATCAGTGCAATGAAGGGGGGGGCCTCCACACCCCCTCTAAGCCCCCAATTCACTACGTCAGCTAGTCATCGAAATAATAACACAACCCAACATCCTCTACCTACACTATGACCAAAAATTAGACTTCTACCTCAAAGCTATGTGTCTATCTTCTATTATTCATTTTTTCCTTCTCAAACTAATTAGAGCTTAGTTCTATTTATACAATCCCATGGTCCGCGGACCATGGGTAGATATTTTATAGCCGGCATTACATTTCCAAAAAAAGGGCGGACAACCTTATGACTCTCTAACACCTACACGCTCCGCAACCAAAAAATGCGGAGTCTTTTTCTTCTGGGCATAACAACACTCATGAAGCCTCAAGATTTGTTTGACTAGCTAATGTTGAACCTAGGTCAAGCCCCCTCAAGCCAACATGATCCATCAGATATATTAGCTTCCCTATCAAGGTGTGGATACAATAGAGGCATTTGGAGGGAAAACCAAGGAGAAGAAACTGGCAGATCAGATGAAAAGAGAGTTTGGATTGGTGAAGAATTCGCACGGATATTCCATCTACTCCATTTTAGAAAAAGTAGTGTAGTTTTCCGCCAAGATTTTTCCATGTAAGATCATGCAGAAGTGTTGCATGGACGATGTTCTGGCACAAGTAATTTCCTGAGCTTCACAATGTGCCAAAGGAGTCCAATATAACTGGGCTCACTACTTGTGCAAAGAATTTTTAGTGAATTTTCGTGAGGGCCAGGACGAGGGCAAGACATTTCATAATGCTTGGCTATTATTGTTGATCATCTTAGTAGCATGGAGGATGCCAAAGGATAGTCAGTTTCCTCCTTAGGACCCTGACCAAAGATGTAGCACGAGTCATAGAGACCAAGATGTTTTTGGTACTCGTGGAGATGGATCTGCACACGGTGATTAGCCAAAGGGTGACGTTCTCACCTACCTTATATGAGCAACTTGATCCCTACATGAATTTCAAAGCAGATTTCCACAATGTATATATTCGCGCACGACGGGATTCGAAGAAGGTAAGGTATAAGTTGCCTTACCCGATTGGAAAGGCATATGTCCAAGAGTCTATCATTTGTAAATGGCCAGGGGTGTGACTGGTTCAATCAAATCCAGGCATGGGATCGAGCAAGGTAGTGGAAGGTACCACTGCGTAGACTCAGTAGTAGAGAAACAAAAGGATGCCTAGCAAGTTGCAGCTCGGGAGAAAGTTCTGCAACATAAGGAAGTTGTTGCTAAATAAGCTGCTCCCAAGGAAGCTACTGCTAAGGTAGCTGCTCACAAAGAGTGGGAGAACAAGGTAACTACCATAGAGGTTGAGGAGTTTGACTCCCAGCATACTCAAGACCAAGAGGAGTCAGATGTCGAAGGAGGTGGAGGTGCAGAGTAGGGCACCCCCTTTTTGGTCAAGAAATATTGAAGAAAACAACCTCGAGGGCTACGAAAGAAATAGGAGTCCACCAGATTCTCCCAGGTGGATCCACTAGTCCTCACTGAGGGGGAAATTACACAAGATTGGAGAAAAGTTCCGTGATAAGACAATAGAGATATGGGCCCAATTTGAACAGTGGTACCAGTAGGTGCTAGGAAATGTTCAGAAGAATCTGCGAGACCTGCAGATCTAGACATGGTGACTACAAGCGAATGTAGGTCAGGTGAGCGGGATTCATGTGAGCCTACAGAAAGTGAGTGTGGCATTCCTAGACACAGATCAAACTTTGGATCTCCGATTGATTAGTTGCCAAACAGGGCTCTACGCGCCCAATCAAAGGAAGCCAAGGCCCAAATTGCATAGATCAAGGATCTGTGTGTCAATCTTGCAACATTCCCTATCTAGACTCTACATGAATTGTACCAAGGCGTATAAGATGAACTGAGGGTTCGGGGGTAGCACGTGCTACTGATGATCAACAAAGTTAAGACAAATAACCAGTAGATATTTGAAGAAAAGGTGTAGGCACTGAAAGAAAATGAATAAATCACCACACGCAACTAGCACTTGGAAGAAACGATTACATAGATGTGTAATGCGCTACTTGAACTCAACATTCTAGCATAAGCATAATCAATGGAAAAGATACAGAAGCTGGTTGCAGTGATCAAGGAGTCAAAAGATGAAGTCGACTAAGTCCGATTTGAGCTACAACTATAGATTTCAGAGCTATAATTGAAGTTATAGCCGACAACTTCGCCAGAAGTCTGGGAGCAGCATAGAGCAGCAATTAAGGAAGGAATGGTCACATTAAACGTAGTAGTCAAGGACTAGACATAGTTATTTAAGCAGGCCATGGAGCTTTGGACATCTCTGTAGGAGGACTTCGCTCAACAGAATATCGACACTGACCTTAGGGGAAAAACAACAATTTCATGAGATAAGGTCGAATGCGCGCACTTTGGTGCTAGTACAAAGTTTCGTGTGGTTATAAGAAGGAAAGTTGCTACAAACTGAAATTGAAGAGTTGCGCTAAAAAGAGGCGATTCTTAGGGCCAAAACACAGCCTTGGATAGAGGAAGCCAACCAGCTCACTCTGTCAATACAAAACAAGTCTAAGAGCATACAACAAACTCAAAGGATAATGGCCCTCACAAGGGAAGGTCCCACTACAAAGAAGCTAGTCGAGGAAGCGCAATAAGAAATAATGCAGGGAGCAACTAATATGCAAGTTCTAAAGTTGGAGTTCCATGAACTCCAAGCCATGATTGAAGTGCCAACTGAGTCACTCAAGGATGATTCACCAAATTGTGTTGGGGGCCTATTGGGATGGGGTCCCTAGGGTTAATTTTGTTAAATTTTGTAACTCCTTTTTTGTAAAGATGTAAATTCTCCGCAATTTATGGAAGAAGAGCGCAAAGTTAGTAAGAGTCAAAGGGGCTTTAGTACCTTAAGTGGGTAGGTGATAGGAAGGTTTTGAGAACCACCCATGGTCCGTGGACCATGGTATTGTAAAAACAAGGCTATAAATAGAAGAGTCATAGTGAGTCTAAGGATAAATCTTTGATAGAAATATTTGTAAGGGCAAGTAAGCTAAGGTAGGAAAGGTTTGTTTCCTATACTTAGGCAAAGGGGAAGGCTCCTGTAGCAGAGTGCGCAGAGACCTTAGTAAGTCCACATGATAAGTGTGTGGGCCCCTGCAGTTGAGTGTGCAGGGAAAAAGATTTTGTATCTGAATGATTACATCTAATAAAGATTGTTTTGATCCAATAATTGTGCATCTATGTATTTATTCTTACTTCTATAGTTTTCTATATTTTCGCTCTATATTGCAATTTATATGAATGAATGCTTAATTTGTTCTCAAAAGTGATAGATCAGTACGATCTATACAAGTTATGAATAATCAAACACCTTGGCAAGGATATGGAAGTTGTTTAAGTGAATTACTATAATTATTTGTTTCAGAAGGATTAGAGTTCGTGAAGGTAGAACTAAGCCCTAGGAGCCGTAGGAACCTATCACATAGATCTCTGGATGTAGAAACCTAGTTCTATCATCCCCCAATACTACTTCGGGTGAGACTACATCCTGCACTACATGGGTTGTTGCTGAAAGGGCTAGAAGTTTAGGGTTTTGTTGGTTGGCACATATAACCTTGAATCTGGGTCAGGCCCCGTCAACACAACACATTCATAATTTTGGGTCCCCCTTAGTTTTACAAGTTTTCATGGAGATTTCCTTTACATTGCTTAGGCATATTCTTTGAAATGTCCAAATCACTATCGAGTCTGATTCATGAACGAACCATGGTCATGCTAGGGTTTTTGTCTGTCTATGTTTTATGCATTATCTTTTGATACTTCGTCTTCAATTCTTAAACTTATATAAAATTGGAACTCATATTCATCTTTGTATAGCAATTGAAATATAGGTGTTCTAATTGTTTAATTCAGCCTCAAAGGACCATGACCATGAAATTGAGCTGAGGCTTGTTGGATGCATTGAGCCTATTCATATATATCTTTGTCAACACATGTCAAAAGAAGAGGAATACTGTAGATTCAATGTTTGCTGGCGAAACTCTTCAATTTCAAGCCAAATCGTGTGGGATTATGAGAAATAACAAGGCCTCAATCAAGTATATGGGTAGAATGAGAGATGTTTTACTTCCAGAAGATGAGCCAAATTTGGCAATGCCTCTGCTATGTCTCATATCTTAGTATGGATCAACTGTTGTCATCTAGGCCAATGCATAACATATAAAGATAGTTAGCGAGTAGTCATATAGGTGACAGGGCACATTTCTCTGGTATGTGGAGTTCTTGATTAATGCAGTTACACTTATTATAGTATATTCTCAGTTGATACCTTCATTGGAAGATCTTTCATATAAGTACCACTGTGATCTAGAGGTAACTTTGCTAATATATCGGCCAAGTGTGTGCTTATTCAAGTCTTCTAGAAGGTCTAAGATTTCTTGGCTTGTAGATATGTTGAAGGAAATGGTGCAAGTTTACATCCACAATCAAATATAAGTATTTAGATGGCATGATAGTTGAGATGACAAGAAGAATACTTGAAATGTCTAGTTCAACTATTCTTAAATAAACTATAATGACTTCTGAATCTATTTTGGCTTGCAGTGGAGGTCAATATGTCGCAAGGGAAAATATTACGAAACATCCATGGGGCCCTAGAAGACCATGAAGGGAGAGGTGAGAATAAATTTAATGAAATTAACTCAATATGCTAGAAGAGAAAAGAAATAGTAAATGTACATACTGGAAATGAATTTGCATTGGGTATCAATATTTCTCTTGATTTTTAGAGATGATGGTCTCAAGGAAGATGCTAGTTGCAGGGCTTTCTAAGTTCGCTATAAATGCCAACATTTATTGTATAGTTCTAAGTATCAATCTTCTTGATATTAAACATTATGACTTTTCTACAAAGCTTTCCACTTCCAAATCAGGAAGTATTCTATCACGAAGATCGATTCCAGTTTCTTCCTCACAAAATACAGTTAAGCTTGGGATCAAATCCTTTGCCATGCCAGAGTTGTTTTGCCCAAATATGCAATTGTTTCTAATCTCAAAAAGGGGTAGAGATTAATGTTTTTAAGAATTGGATACAAGTCCAAATTCGTCTTCATGTCATGAAAATGACTAATGAAAACACCACTATAAACCAAGTGGGATCTTCACATTCTGAAAACTAATAACTTTTGGATTTCATATTGGAACCAACTCGATGCCATCATCGTCCATTGGTGTTGATGAACCACTTTTCCTACTTTCTAATGTTGATTCTCGGATTTCATCATTATACCCTTAGGCATCATGCTTTGAAACATCCATTGATGTTGAATATATCAAGGGGCTTATAGGCATTTCATGTAATTAAATGATTGGGATGTTTAATGCAGATGTTTCTCAAATGGTAGGTTTCTATGCACAAAAATTGGGTTTAAACTAGTAGGTGATGAGTGAATCTAATCTTATATCCTAAAGTAGCATATTATTATGGTGCTCTTGTGTTCACCTTAGTGTAGTTGATAATAGTAATCAAGGGTTGACCTTATTACTAATGCAACATAGTTCAAGGAGGCAGATGCATAGGTAGCAGTTGTAGTTTCCCTTTACATTTTTGCAAAGGTTAATATGGCTTGCCGATTGAGGCTTTCTAATGAATGCTAGGAAATATGGAAATTGTTCCAAGAAAAACACAATGAGACTGGGAGCTATCGTTATAGTTTTGGATATTGCAAGCACACTAACATCTCAAATCAAGAGAATAGAGGTCATAATTTATTAACACCCTTGCAAAGGTTACCTTACTCAACTGAAGCCAAATTACTTAAACAATTTGATGATTTCAGATCACATTTTACAAATAATGAAACTTTTTGCGACAGTTTACAAGTAATAGAGCATCTTTGTGATGCATCACATGGAAGAGAGGATATTTGTGGCATGTCACAAGCAATGAAGAATTGATGCACTATGATCACAAAGAAGTAAGGCTCTTCGCACTATTATCACAAAGAAGCAAGGCTTATAGTGATAGATCATGAAGAAATAAATATCTCAATGAAACATCATAGGGAACAAGGCTTTCTTAGTGAAACATCGTGAAGAGTGAGATTTATTAGTGATGTCACAAAATAATGAGAGTTCTCCGACAACTTGAGGGTGCATCGAAACTTGGAAGTTGAAGCGACAAAATATTTTTGTAGCTCTCAAATTGGTCAAGCTTTCTCCAATCATTGCTAAGGAATAAGGAAGGAATAATATAGAGACATATGGGAGCCAAATGCCTTCCTTATACAAGTGTGCATCAACTTCCTTTTACATGTATGTCAGTAAGAGTTTAAAATGATAAATCAATCAATCACAAATATAAGGGCATGGAAGAACAATTATGTGGATCTATACATTTTTTTTATGTCCTAATGGAGGATTTTTGGTTAGTTCCTTTTATTGATCCCTTTTCTTTTCCATTCAAAGTGTTTAGAATCTAGTTACATTGCTTGTAGGCATTTAAGTATTAGCGTTAGACCAAAAAAAAAAAAACTCAAACTCTTACATTTTAAAGCTATGAATTGACAATGAAGTCATTATGATTGACATACATTATTGACAATGGATAGTAATTTTGGACCAAGTCATGTTAGCGTCTAGACCTATTATCCTAGTTGAGGCAAAGATAGATTATGTTGGTGTTGTCGAGAACAATATTCTCTTACAAAATGCAGAAGTTGTTGATAATGAATGAGTATGTTAATGTTGTTACTTTTCTTACCCTAAATTGAAAAGAATGGATACCATGTTTAGGAAGTTATGTTGTATCAAACACAATGCTATACATATTGGAATTTTCATTAGGAGTTGGTCCCAATCTTACTCTTCTTCTTCTTGAAATATTTAGTTCAACCATCCATGCCAAGGTTTTTTCTCTATCTTTTAGGGTTCACTAGGATTTGGATTTAGTGACTAATTTATCATTTCTCAACATAATAGATAAGTTCAGAAAAACTTTGTATATTTATGTTTTAATGGTATATGCTTTTCTTCTATAATTTTGCTAATGAATAATGTGATAGAGACTAAGAGTTTCTCCTTGGAAGAGATTGACAGAGTTGTTAAAAATTCCACTTCTACAGTCTAAGAAAGGACATTCATTCTTATGAAAAATTTAGTTCGATCATTTATATTTTAAAACTTGTTCTCCATTCACATATAGTCTCTTAATATTTTCAATAAACATCCATGACCATCAGCTTTGGAAAGAGAGCCATAGCAAATTGTGTAAAGGTGTATTTTTAGGCCCGAGGTAAATGCAACTTGTTGGCATAAAAGGGATCTCCCCCTTTTCAGAAACTTATGTAAGAAGGGGAATTTTGTGTAACTACTCATATAAAAATTTCATTGTAGTAAGGAAAATATCTATATATTGGCTATTGTATCTAGTCAAGTAGTGATTACAACAACAATCTCAATCTTAAAACTACAGCCAAAGGATGTATATAAATGTGTATCCAAATATGGTTACAAAGATGCCCCAAACATGGAAAGATTCAAATTTATAAACAATGTTTTTGAAATCATTTTCAAGTTTAAACCCATTCCTCCTCATATCTGGACAAAAACTATGCAAGAGAAAATAAAGTGACAAGAAATAACTACATTGTAGATGGGGAATTTCAACAATTTGAATAAAAAAAGAGTACAGGGATTGCATATATACTAGTATTTTTGAAGGATTTCTAGTTAACACACTCTACAAATTGCTTCAAGACAATTATAAAGATCACCTACTTAAGTCATTAGGTAACTCCAAAAATCAGATGCCAGAGGTGCTTTACAATCACCATCACTATTAAAAACAGGGAAACAATCGCATATTCTCACTTATGCGGTTGTACCTACTTCTCTTGGATCATCATATAACAACATAAAAACCATTGTATCAGTTGGGAAATAGAACGAGAAATAAGAACAACTGGTAACCTCATATATAATTCATAGAAACATGTCATAAATTGTGACTCATTATATTTCCCACTCTAAATTGAGCGATCAGTACTCAATTACTCTATTACTTGATTTTAGTGACCAACCAATAAGTTGTGAGAAACCAATACCAATCCATAATGCACTATGGTTCTAGTTGGAATTCTCCCTCAATATTTCACATGTAGGATAGACCAATCAAAAACGTGATTAGCACCATGCACATAATTTTTAAGCAAAGAAATAAGGAAAACATCATGTTCCTTCACTGTGGTGGCAAGACTAGTTTGTAAGCCATTGGCTCCACCATTTGTAAAATATGAAATGGTCCACAAAATCTTGGTGCTAACTTATCACAAGACCCAATATTTAATGAACCTTTTCTTGGTTTGATGTGGAGATAAAGATGTTCCCCCACTTGGAACTCCTTATGTATTCTTTCTCAATATGCATTTCTTTCCATATAGAGCTTCAAAAGGACTCATTTTTAATGATTCATGGTACCCATTGCTATAGGAAAGTTATATCAAAGGCAAAAACTCCTCCCAACTCTTAAGCTAAGGCATGACATAAATTCTTAGCATGGTATCTAACACCCTATTTACTCTTTTATCTTGTTAATCAATTTGAGGGTGTTACAATGTACTAAGTGTTAACTCAGTTCCAAAACCATCACACAACACTTTCTAAAAAAGTGAAGTAAACCTGGCATCCCTATTCAATATGATCTTTTTGGGTACACCATGTAATCTAAATATTTATTTCTTGAAAATATGAGCAATATCAATTTCTTTATGGGTTGATAGCTATTAAATGAGCTACCTTCCTTAGGTTATCTACCACCACCTCTATGCCATCATGCTACCTACATATCTTTGGCAACCCTATCATGAATTCCATAGAAATGACTTCCCACTTCCATTCATGAATGGTATTGGTTGCAACAATCTCACTGAGTGTCTATGTTCCACTTCCACTTTCTAGCACTCTAAGTGTTTAGTTATATACTCAGAAACATCCATTTTCATGCATGGCTAGTAGTACATCTTTTTCATAGTTGTTAGAAATTTTGATAACCATGATGACTTGAATACAATTTTTTTTATAGAATTCATTAGAGATTAGATTCTTCAAGTCACCCATGCAAGTTATATATCACTTACCTTTGAATTTCAATATTACATCTTTTGTGAGTGAGTAATTCTTGCTCAATGTTCCTCCTAGTTTTTGCTGCAAGTGTTCTTTTACGTGTTGGTAATGCTCATCCTGTTGCATTGCCTTTTTAATATTTTCTTTGATGTCAAATTCACAAGTACTGATAGATTCCACTTGAGCCATGTGTAGCCTTCTTCTAAGCGTATTCACTACTTTTTTTTTCCTTTCCTTTGATATATTTTACCCCAAAATAAATTCAACTTGAGTTGGTCAAAATAATACCTCAACCCTCCTTGTTATGACATTAAAACAAATTTCCTTCGAAGGAGGTAATGCCTCCAAATTTTCAATGCATGCACTATCACTACGAACTACAGGCCATGAATGATATAATTTCTCTTATGTTCATTTAACTTCCTTGATTCGTTATAAAACATATATCCTCATTGCATTAGGACTCCATCAAGCCCTTCTTTGTAGGCATCCATGCACGCCACAAATATTTTTCCGAGTCTACTATTCTTAATATTGGTGCATACGTGAGTAGATGTTTTAATTACTCAAATCATGTTGTGCATTCTGTTGTCCAGTGGAATTCGAGTCCTTTCTTTTGAAACGTTGTGATTGGATGCCCAATCTTTGAAAATTTCTGAATGAACCTCTGGTAATTCCCAACCAATCCCATAAAATATTTTACTTCTGTCACATTCTGATGGGTAGGCCACTGCATGATGGATTTGATATTCTTAGGATCTACTTATAATCCTTCCAAGAAAATAATGTGTCCCAAGTACTCAACTTGTGATTGAAAGAAATATATCACACTTGTTGAGTTTTGCATAAAGCTAGTGCTCTCTCAGTAATTGTAAAATCATTGCCAAATGTTCTTCATGTTCCTCAGCTTTTGAATAAACCAAAATGTCATTTACAAATAGAAACATAAAATTATCCAAATATGGACTTAAAACATTGTTCATCATACACATAAACATTGTTGGGACATTGAGTCCAAATGACACCACCACAAACTTGTAATTACCATATCGAGTTCTAAAAGTCATATTGTGGATATCTTCATCCTTAATTTGTACCTAATCGTACCTATACCTCAAGTCTATCATTGAAAATATTGTAGCTCCTCTCAACTAATCAAATAGATCATCAATCCTAAGAAAAATATATGGGTTTATTTAATTTCATATACTCAATACACAGTCTCAAGCATCTGTCTTTTTCCTTGATGAATAATATTGGTGCTGCTCAGGGCGATACATTGGGTTTAATATATCCCTTATCTAGCGTTTACTTAAATTGAAATTTTAACTCCAACAACTTTGGAGTGCTCATGCAATTTTGGGCTCTTGATACCAGTGCCAATCCAGGTAATAACTCAATTGAAAAATTGATCACTTCTAGGTGGCAATCTTGGCATTTCCTTGGGAAATACATTAATTGAATTTTTTAGATTTAGGTACTCTTCCATTATATCTTTGTCAACCTTTGAATTGTTAGTCACTTGGATAGCATAAACTTCACATACCTTTCAACTGCTCCCCTTCATTTGTAGCATTCATATTTGTTGAATAATCATCGACTTTATTATCCCTTGCAACATCATTGTTTCCCCTTATTCGTGAAGGCATTCCATCAACTTGTTGTAGCAGTCATATGATCCCAAAGGTAGAAAGTTATTTCATGGGCTATCTTTTGAAATGCACACTTCTATGTAGCCTTTGGGCTAAAACAACTGAAATTATAACCTGGGTGTATCAAAATTGAAATAGGTTGGTTTTCATCTATATCTTCCATTTTTATCACTAATTATTGGTGATTAGCCTACTTTTTGTCTAACATGACATAGATTCATGGCACACTCTAAGCCACATCTTTCACCATCTCTACTCCTTGCACACTGCAAAACCTTAGTTCATTCTTTTGTTGCTAAGGAAAACCTTTCCTCGCGTGGTTTTCTCCACTCTTCTTGTGGTTTCCTACACAAGTCTAACATTGTATGGGTTCTTTCCTGAACCCCTCAACTTCATCTTTTGTAAGGTTAGATAACCTGCCTTTATCCGCAACAATGGATTTTTGTTGAAACTCTCCCTTGGAAGGAGTGGTAACTTTCACATTCCTTCCTCTTGATTGATGTCTGGTAGCTATTTTCCATTTTCCTCTAAGGCTAGGCTTACCTTTTGCATTCCAA
The DNA here is from genome assembly GCA_000404065.3 of Pinus taeda. Taxonomy (NCBI): domain Eukaryota; kingdom Viridiplantae; phylum Streptophyta; class Pinopsida; order Pinales; family Pinaceae; genus Pinus; species Pinus taeda. The sequence continues at coordinate 195,235 of APFE031684824.1, read as the reverse complement.
TCAATTCATAATTTACTCTTGTGCTTGTTTTTTCATATTAATTCTTCATATTTCAAATGTCATCCTCCAAGGTTTTTTGCTCATGAAACTCTATTTTGTCCCTGTAAGCATGTGGAAATACATTAATATACCTATGTATATTTACCTTATCCTCCTTGATGTAAGGCACATGCCTCATAAAATCCAAGTCTCTGTTGGTATATCCATCAGCCACAAGCTTCCCCAAAATGTGCTCATGAAATTCAACCTTCACCTTTATTTCATAGTATCTTTCAGATATGTACTTATCATGGAAGTATCTCTCAAATATCCTCTAGGACAAATCCTTTTCTCTAATTTTCTTGACATTCCTTTAGCCTTTCCACTAGATATCAACTTTTCCCTTTGGTAGGGATCTTGACAGATGATCTGAGTTATGAATGGTGGGATAATTTCCCCGCTACATGGAGTGGGTATCGATTGTGTGATGACAAGATGGGAATAAAAGAACACATGCAGGTGAAGAATTTCAAAGTGAATGGCATCATATTTGGATTGATTCTTAATGGTTGGGCCAATGTAAACTCTAATTATATGGAGCAAAGTGTGATTGGGGGAGTATATGGCCCAGTTTGCGGAGGTGAGGTTTTGCATCCATTGAGAAGCACCATCAACAAAATCGAGAAAGTATGTTGGTGGGTGATCCATATGTGAATAAATGAAAAGGTATCTATTGGGTCCCTATAATACTAGTGATTACCCCATTACTATTGTAGCTGTACCCCTTATTAATATTGTTGCGCCCCTATTGCCCCCATATTGTTATTACTGTGCCCTATAGAATCCCTCTATTGTTATTTTGTGGCTTTATATTATTATTGTTAGGTCAGTTGGGTTATATTGTGACTCCTTAGACTCCTATATATAGAAA
>APFE031684824.1:172651-188435 GCA_000404065.3 Pinus taeda | reverse complement strand
ACCATCCAATAATTGTTCATTTATGTAATGTAAAGGAGGTTGCCCCCTCGAAGAGGCTGAATTCTAAGGCGTTGATCTATCTTTTTTATCTTTTCTTGAGCTGGTTCATAACAGTATCATTAGAGATATTTTGAATGAGGCTATCAATACATAATATATGCAAAAACTATTGTATAATAACATGTAGGGGGCATCAAACATTTCAATCGTGGATGAAATATTTTGAGGTAGATCCCATTGACAGGGTCTTTGAGACATTTTCCATCAGACTCTCTGAAGATGTATGATTTTTTAAGGATGAAATGTTGTATAATGAAGTTGCCCTTCCATATTGTTTCAAATTTTCCCAGGCCTAAGGTTTCATTCACGACATTGTACCAAAGGACTAAGTCTCCTTCATGAAAGATATGAGCATGTACATTACGATCGAACACTAGTTTAAACCTTTTCTTTTTGGCTTCATTATGTTGTCAAGAAGTGTGTTGATATTTGTTTACATGTTCCAATTGAATGAGACGTTGAACTATTGGATTCATATTAGGTAGAATATCGACAATGGTGCACAAACTAGGGATATTTCATTTTATTATTAGAACTACTTCGATCCCATAAAAAACATGGAATGGTGTGAAGTTGGTGGATATTTTGACTGACATGTAGTATGCCCACAAAGTTGAGAAAATCATTTGGTACCAATTTGTTTTATGTTTATTCACAATTTATTGTAACATGGCCTTCAGAACTTTGTTGGAAGCTTCTTCCTGGTCACCACTCTTTGTTGCCAGCCTCTTCTTTGCCATTGGTCTTGTTAGAGTCCTATATTTAATAGGACGACTTGATTGTAGCTATAATTTGTGGATATGATAATATTGTAAATAATGTTTTATCCTGCAAATTATTTCCAAGAAAAAAATGAGAAAAATATTAAAAAACCTTAGGAAAAATTAATTAAAAGGCTTGCAAATAAAAATGCACCTTTATAATAAATTAATTATACTCAAGATAAATTAATTAGGTTTAGAATAATTAATCGTGTCATTTAATCATGATTAACAATTTGTAGTAAGGCATCTACCACTAAATTTTTGGTTTTATGATAAAGTCGAAAACGACAAAATGGTTTGTCATCTTGTGATATGGTGGGCACATATTTCAATAGCCATAATCTACCCCTCCCGGATCAACGACGGGGGATTGATTTTGCCCCCCCCATTGCATTCTACCATTATCGACGGAGGGGGGGTCTGAAAAGTAGGTTTTCTTTTCTCGGCCCCACACTACATGGTGGGCGCTCATCACTTCGCACCCCCCTGCTCAATACCCCTTACTGCCTACCCCCCTCTGAAAACCATTATCTCCTATATCCCGCTAATAAATAGAAACTCCTACCACTTCATTCTACTTGCCATGTCTCTGTATCCCCTCAACTCCTATTCTCCCATCACAACCACTCCCCAACTACCACATACCTCCTCTTGCTCGACCCTGCTCCTCTAACATTACTCCCCTTGCTCCTACTCCATCCTCGCCGCCATGTCACCTCCCACCTCCACTTCATATATCCATTTCATCCCACTCTTTCCAGATCAATAGTTAACAATGGAAATTATAGTTAGCACCGAGTTGAAAAAATGGTAAGTTAAAAATATGTGTTTTCCTATACAACACAATGAATTAGAGCATGGTTTACAAACAAATAAGAAATAATTTCTCAAAAATGAAATTGGTTTGTGTCCAAAACGGACCCATTTAAAAAATCCTATCTCAGTTTTCTAACAACTATTATGGTTTAGGAGATTCACATGAATCTTGAAGGCATATTTTCTAGAAATGTCCTGTTTTAAGTCACTATTTTCAAATGTGGTTTCCAAACATATGAAAATGATTTCAAAACTTGAAAGACATTTTGTTGGTAACATCCTCCTCTGCAAAAAGCTCTCTCCGTGGACCGTATTTTTAAGAATTCCATGAGGAAAACGCTCATGGACAATTAGTGACTTGGATGCCACCTCATCAAATAAGACTTTCTATAAAATTCAAATTGTTGTTCCTTACCACCAAAAATCATCAAAGATAATGCCAAGTGGATTCATTAATTTTTAATGTCCTATATTTTAGTCCTATTTTTGTAAACAATTTTAAGATATTTGCAATACATCTTGATATTTTGAATCAAGATATTTTGTGAGGAATTTATATAAATACCCCATCAATTGAAGCAATAGGTGTTGGGACTTGTTTGAACAAAAGGACTTGTATTGTAAAGTAGCTCACAGAGCCACCATTGTTTAGATTTCAGTAATACAGTGTAATCATTACAGGATTCTTGTGTCATTTTTATTGGTGAAGTGCATCTCTATTTGTCAATTTGTTTTCTTTTTATTCTCATATGTGATTCTAAAATCAGAATTATTCTAAGAAGATAAAGAACATAATTTGTTTGAATGTACACTTTGTCTCTTACTTAAGAATAATATTTATGTTTTCCACTGAAGGCTAAAATCATAATTCTTAACCTCTCTATTTTTTAATTGCATCTCTAAATCTTTTCCTCTCCTTCACACCATAGACCTTAAATGATCAAGTGAATTTTCCTAACCTACCCTATAATTTTAGCTTGTAAACTTTGTATTTGATCATCCCAATCCTGTGACTCCATTTTCTGAATGACCTTTCTTCCCAATTTCAACCCAACAACATAAAAAAAACCCAAACTTGAACTTAATAGCTAGCCTATACCTTCAGTCAAACAAAGCTAAAGCATAAAGACAGATACCTCTTTGAAACCAGAAGGTTAGATTCCTCATTTCCAAAGTGGTTATGTGGTTACCTCTATGATTTTTTCCACAACCTCAAAAATTACAGAGTGATAACATTATGGTGACTCCGCTGGGGATGAATGGTTTCATATTCCCCAGGAAAGATTATCAAATTCCAGATCTGATTGTTGGTGGTGGACAACAATCAGACATATGAAGGTTAAAACATTCACCTGGTGACTCCATGTTCAAGAATCTTGAGCTCAAAGATTTCATGGAAACTCAACTAGCTGAAGAATACAGCGCTAAAATTGCACAACTAGTTGTCGCATTAGTCACAATGTCAAGATATGTAAAAGTTTATCTTTCTATTGAAGATTTAAAACAATTTTGGGATGAGTATGCAAATTATCAAATTGATGAAGTTTTTTCAATGACCATGTTTTATTGTTTGAAATCATGCAAATTTTCATTTGAAATTAAAGTTTGTTTCCTTGAGTCATTTGCTAAAAGACTTGAGAAGGATATTGAACTCTTAAATACTCAGATTTAATCCTACAGTTTCCAAGATCTGAGACAGTTCTTTGAAAATATTCCCTCGCTAAAACGAGAGGAGATTGTATTGCCCTTTGATTTTCAAATTGATAAATGTTATGTTTTTAAACATAAGACTAACATTGTACAATTTAAATCATGGTTTAACATTGAAGATACAACTAGAAAACTCAACAATGTTAAACTGTTCATTGAATACCTAGAGGATCAACTAATAGATCATGTCTTTATTGATCCCATAACAAACTACATGAAGGCTTTTTCAGCTTGAGTTTTCAGTCATGTTTTCATTGTGAGAGCCAGATCCATCGTTAGTTGCCATTGTTACTACATTATCTAACTTCATCTTGTTGAAGCAAAGTCAGATAGCTATGTCAACTGACAAGTTACTTGATTGGAATTTTTGTGTTATTTGATATTGCAATCATTTCAGCAAATTAGAGTGAATAGGTGTGTGCCAATAAGCTCAGTTCTCTTAGCATCTTTGCAGTATTTTCAGTTTTAGTTTGCAACATAGTCTTTTAGTTTTTTCAGTATACAATTCTGATTTCAATTTGAAGAATGGATTTGGTTTAGTTTAGGATTAGTACAGATAATCAATTGGTTTTTAGTTTCAATGGTGTCATTGCAGAGCATGTTGCAGGCTTGGGTTCAGCCCAATGGATCAGGCTACTAGTCTACGGTGTTCTTTGGCACATCACTAGTAGGATTCCATCCCATTGGAGCCACTGTTAGAGTCCTATATTTTATAGGATGACTTTATTGTAGTTGTAATTTGTGTATACGATGATATTGTAAATAATGTTTTATCCTGCAAATTATTTCCAAGAAAAAAAATGAGAAAAAGATTAAAAAACCTTATGAAAAAATAATAAAAAGGCTTGCAAATGAAAATGTGGCTTTAGAATAGATTAATCATGCTTAGGATAAATTAATTAGGTTTAGAATAATTAATCGTGTTATTTAATCATGATTAACAATTTGTAATAAGGCATCTGGTGCTAAATTTTTGGTTTTATGATAAAGTCGAAAATGACAAAATGGTTTGTCAGCTTGTGATATGGTGGGCGCATATTTCAACGACCATGATCTACCCCACCTGGATCAACGGAGGAGGATCGATTTCAGCTCCCCCTAGTCCATTCTACTGTTATCAGTAGAGGGGGGCTCTGAAAAGCGAGTTCGCTTTTCCCGGCCCCACACTATGTGGCAAGCGCTCATCACTTCGCACCCCCTACTTAATACCCCTTACTACTGCCTACCCCTCCCCCCTCCAAAAACCACTATTTACTATCTCCCGCTAATAAATATAAAATCCCACCACTTCATTTTACCCGCCACATCTCTACATCCCCTCAACTCCTGTTCTCCCATCACATCCACTCCCCTACTGCCACGTACCTCCTCCCACTCGACCCCTCTCCTCTATTGTTACTCCTTCCCCCCCTCCTACTCCATCCCTGCCTCCATGTCACTTCCCGCCTCCACGTCATATATCCATTTCATCCCACTCCCGCAAGATCAATATTGAACATTAGCAATTACAGTTAGCGCCGAGTTGAAAAGATGGTCAGCTAAAACTGTGTTTTTTCCTATACAACACAATGTTTTAGAGCATGGTTTCCAAACAAATAAGAACAAATTTATCAAATCTGAAAGAGGTTGTTGCCACGAATGGAAACATTTAAAAAATACTATCTTAGTTTTCTAACAACTATTACGGTTTAGGAGATTCACGTGAATCTTTGAAGGCATATTTTCCAGAAATTTCTTGTTTTAAGCCACTATTTTCAAATGTGATTTGCGAACATATGAAAATTAATTTTCAAAAAATGAAAGAGTTTTTTGTTGGTAACATCCACTTCTACAAAAACCTCTCTCAGGTGTTTCACATATATCATGGGTTGAGATATTCAAAGAGATCAATAGACCCTATTTTTTGGAATTTCGCGAGGAAAAAAAACTCATGGGCAGTTAGTGACTTGGATACCACGTCATCAAATAAGGCTTGCCATCAAATTTTAATTGTTGTTCCTTACCACTATAAATCATCAAAGATAGTGCCAAGTAGATTCATTAGTTTTGAATGTCCTATATTTTAGTACTATTTTTGTAAACAATTTTAAGATATTTGTAATAAATCTTGATATTTTGAATCAAGATATTTTCTGAAGAATTTGTATAAATACTTCATCAATTGAAGAAATAGGTGTTGTGACTTGTTTGAAGAAAATTATTTGTATTGTAAAGAAGCTCACAGAGCCACCATTGATCATATTTCAAGTAATGCAGTGCAATCATTACAAGATTCTTGTGTCATTTTTATTGGTGAAGAGCATCTTTCTTTGTCAATTTGTTTTGTTTTTATTCTCATATGTGATTCTAAAATCAGAATTATTCTAAGAAGAAAAAGAACATAATTTGTTTGAATGTACACTCTGTCTCTAACATAAGAATATTTTTTTCTTTTTTATGTTTTCCACTAAAGATTAAAATCAGAATTCTTATCTTCTCTATTTTTTAATTGGATCTCTAAATCTTTTCCCTCCTTCACACCATAAATCTTAAAGGATACAGTGAATTTTCCTAACCTGCACAATAGTTTTAGCCTGTAAACTCTATATTTGATCATCCCAAACCTGTGACTCCATTTTGCCAATGGCCTTTCTTCTTAGTTTCAACCCAACAACACAAAAAAACCCAAACCTGAACTTAATAGCTAGCCTAATACCTTCAGTCAAACAAAGCTAAATCATAAAGAGAGATCCCTCTCTGAAACTGGAAGGGCTAGATTCCTAGTTTCCAAAGTGGTTATGTGGTTACCTTTGTGATTTTTTCCACAACCTCAAAAACTACAGAGTGATAACAAGACTAAGGTTAGTATGGTGAAGAAAACTCATGAGTGAACCCAAGGAGTGTTGAGAGTTGAAATATCTCATTTTCAAAATGCTTCTTGCGGTCAGAAACTAAATCCTTAGGAACCATTAATTATGTGATGACATGGTTAGCTAAGAAATGTGCAACAATGTTAATGATATTTTCAAATGTAGGCATAACTTCCACCCACTACGTGAAGTAGTCGATGATGATTGCTATGTATTTATGGCCATTTTGGGATGGAAACTTACAAGTCATAAATTTAATGCTCCATTTGCAAATGGGCCTTTTATGATGACATGATGCGATGGAGTCAGAACGGATCATGCTTTATAGGAATAAAGGTTAGCACTTGGTGCATTATTTGACTACTTAAGTAGTTGCAAAAAAAGGTGGGGAAAAATAACTAACGTGGAGAATTACTTGGGTGGTTGACATTCCTGAGAGGTTCCCTCCACAAGATCCATAATGACATGAATTTGAGATTCATTCCATTTTTTCCAAAGTAAGACACCAACAAAAAATGGAATTGACTCCTCACCAATAAAATATATCTCCTATGAGAAGATAGTGATAGGTGTGGTGGTGAATTCATCACCTGTTATCTCATGTAATATGTGGGTTGAAATTTTGGGTTCCCAGGTAAAGGACAATGTCATCACACCAAGGGTCATTCAACAAGATGATGAAGATTTGTTCACCTAGGAAAATGTAATTTACTAGTGGATCCTTAGTAGCTGATGGGAGGCAGTGATGAACTTTGTGAGTACCAAGGACTTCTTACTTTTGGACAAGGAAAAATCAAGGTCAAAATCCTAGAAAATGACCATCCATCTAGAAAAAATATTATTCATCATTCTATGAGTAAGAAAGTACCACATGGGGTTTGAACTTGTAACCAATTTGGTAGTTTTGAGTATGATAGGTAGAGGGTTGTATGGTGATGGCTACCTCAAAATATGATAGGTAGAGGGTGTAGTCATAATTTTAGTGAGGAAGACTAATCTAATGTCCATTTGACAAGGAATCTTCAAAATCATAAAAAAAAATTTGCACTTGTTCATCCCATTGAAAATGGATATCTTGATGCAAAAGATGAAGAAAACTATGAGCACAAGTAGCATAGTTTAGGACAAAGCAATGCAAGAATTTGCCTTGCCCTAAAATATGTAATTGGAATAGAGTTTTGGGTCGAGGGATCTCCCTAATCTCTTGGACCTTAAGGGGTCCACCATAACACCTTGCTAGGAAATAATGAATCCAAGAAAACATTTAGTAGAGATGTAGAATATGCACTTGAGAGGGTTTGAGTACAGTTGTACTATTGGAATTGTTGGAATACAATACAAAGTTTGTTGAGGTGTTGAAACCATATTTGAAGTAAGAAGATGAGATCATAAAGATAAGAAATGATAATATTGTCTAGATAATGAAAAATGTAATTCATGGCTTGGTTGAAGGTGGCACCAACATTTTTAATCCTAAATGCCAATACTCGATCTGCATATGTCCCCCATGGGGTAATGAAGGAAATTTTATATTCATTCACAGGGTGAATTTAAATCTAATTGTAGCATGAGACGTCATCCATGAAAGACAAGGATTAATGCCTTGAACGCACATCAATGAACTGATCTATGATTGGTGTGGGGAATTATCCTTCATGCATGCTTTGTTCAAATCCTAGAATTCAGTATAAATTTGAATAGTCACATGTTTATTCATGATGGGAATTGCGTTAGAAACTAATGAATTGTATGAAATAGGGTATATGAACCCTAATTTGTGCAACTTATCAATTTTAGCTCTGATAGTTGTAGCTTTTGACAAGTGTAGTTGATAGTACTTATGTCAAACCAAAGAGTTTTCAAGCCATGTGTCAACATGGTGTTCTATAATGGTAGGACTTAGGCTTGTAATTTCTTCATGTGCCCAAGCGAAAATATAAGAGTACTCCAAAAATAAGGCTTTATAGGTGACAACTTCTTTAGGGGAGAAAGCTTCCCATAACGTGATTTCTTTAATGAAAACAAGCTTCATTGAAATTTCAAATTTGATGATTGGAGATATGTTAACCATATGACCTTCTTTAAAGGCTTATAGTGTAGGAATGGGGTTTTTAAACTAGCCAACCTAGCTTATAGACATGAAATGCTCCCTTTCGACTACAGATACACTATATGTAGGTGATACAAAAAGTGAAAATTCTCCTTGAGGTAAAAATAATGAGCAATGATGCATTGCATTCGAAGGATACTCTAGTGCTATCATTACCTCAAGGATGTCCTCATTTGAATAAAAGATAATCAAGAGAGGTTGCAGTGTCAACAAGTCATGGGGAAATGGTTGGTCTATGTAAGTATTAGTGTATGTAAAAGGGTGTGTTATCGTACTAGGTTATGTAGGACCAATGGATGTAGAAATAACATTGGCAAGGTGGGTGATCCAGGAGGATCCAAAAAGGATCAAAATTTTAAGTCCTCAAATCTTAATAAAAAATGGCACCAAGTTTTAGAGTTAAATGAGACCTTTCCAATGACATGAATGACACCTCAAAAGGTCTTCATATGAGGAATTTATGGCCTTCTAAAGTTTTGATGAAAAAAAAGGGGCACTGACAGTGGCACATGGTACCACTAAAAGAGGCCACATGGCACTATCTAGGAAATGACACATGGAACTACCATGGTGACACATGGAACCCTGAGAACCCCCCACATGGCAGCACGTGCCATCAACAACAATCTAGTGGCATCGTGTTGGCAGTCTAAGAGGGAAGTACGTGGTCCAATTGGGGCCACCATGTCGTAGCACCTGATTGATCAAATTGTTTGGGAATGTGTAAAGTTTATGGTTGGGCCATGCAACCACCCACCATTTATATACACAAGTCAAACAAATAGACAACATGCCTCAAGGTCAAAGTTACACGACATGGTTATATAAAAAATGGTTATAACCCAATGATCTATCAAGAATGGCCATGGTCAAACAGACACATACGTCATGAGTTCACATATATAATATAAAACAAGACAAGTAAGGAGGTCCACAAGCTTGGCCCCAGGCCCTCCCCAAACGATTTTCTATATTATATTTTCCAATTGGTCTACCAACAAAACTCATTGGAATACCTAACCTCCAATCATTATTTAAAGTTTATGTTATTCATCCACCGGGGGAGTGAGCATAGACCTAATCATGGGCACATTTTTCGAGACCAGTCTACAGTAATTGCAAAGGTACATATGCATGGCACCATTTTCAAGGTAGAGGATCTCAGAGGGATCTTGAGGTGATGGTGACAAAACCCTAAGGTGTTTATAGTCATTTTTCATGATGTTTTGAGATGATTCGACTAGTGCAAACAAAATTTGGATCTAATCACTGGATTTTTGGTTCATCTCTAGATTTGAGGTATTTCCATGTATTTTTCCATAACTTTGCTAAGATAACATAAAAGGCCTCTCCACTAGAATCGGGCCTAACGACATAGTCCCATATTTGGATGAACTTCGCTATAAACTTTTGATGAAATTTTCCTCATTTTCATTGCCTCATGTGTTTTTTCCTCATGCGTGTTGCACTTATGGATAAGTCATGCTCTTAATGCAATTATTTTAAAATTCATCGAAGTAAAAGATCCTGGATCACGCTGGTATCAAAGAATACATATCAAGTTTGGTATCAGAGTGGTCTTCTTTCACATGAATTGTGAGTGTGGATGGTTACTAGGGCCAAGCTCAAAGAGGGTGAAGAAAAAATAAAGACTTTCAACCCTGAGATTGAGCTTGTAACCCAAAGAAATAAAATGGATATTGATGAAATTTGTGCAGATAATGAGAATGTTGGAAACAACGTTAGTATTGAGAGGGGGGCTAAATTAGTATTGAGAATAACTTTAACTTTTATTTCCAATTTATATTCAATATTTAAACTTGGAAACCATCATGTGAGAAATCACCAACTAATCATAACAGTAGAAAGTAACTCAACACATAAGCATGCACAACAAGGCCATGAGCAACATACACATAGAACACCAAGGTTTAATGGGGAAACCCTTCCTGGAGAAAAACCACCAAAGTTGTGTTTTTATTATGATGTAAATATGAGCTCCTACTCTATTACATCAATCTTTTGTGACCACCCACTCATAAGAAGTACCAACTTCTTCGATTTGTTGCAAGAACCAACTTGTAGCTTCATGGATTTATGCAAGCACCAACTTGCAAGAGGCACTAACCCCCAATACTTATTCTAATATCCACTAAGATGGAAGCACCAACTCCTTTTTTGTAGGCTCAAACCCACACTCAATAATGAAATCACTACTCTTCGTAAATGGCAGCCACTCTACCTGTTTTGAATTTTTCATTTGTCATCTCTCGGCCATTTGTTTTCAGATATATACACAACCTTCTTTTGTAGTGCCTCTTTGTTATCTTCTCTCAGCCTTCACTCATGCTCAACCCACATAAAACTTTATATTCTTCTCACTTTGCACACCCTACAACAACACACATTCAATTTATCTCTTGGGCTTCAACATTTCAATAGCATATTCTATGGTTTGTTCTCGACCCTCTCTTCTGCACAGAAATGCTCTTGAACTCTCATTGCGGCACAATTACACATAGAACTCTCTGCATAACACTTTAAACAATGTTTCATTCCACCCATTACATCAAACTCAACATTCCTAAGTTTTGTTCCTCTACAACACATGGAACAATGCTCGATTGTTTTGTCAGTCAAGCTACCCAAGTGCATACTCCTACATGGATTCCCATACTACATAAGACGAATTCGTATACAATCTAATAACTATATAAAATATCTCCATCATGTTGTTGCATCAAATTTTTTGGTCACTGTAGCTTAATTAATGCAAAGAATGATTACCTAAGTGTCTCACATATTGAGAATTAATTCTCAATCAAACTGTAGATGCAAAGAGCTCCTCCATTGAATTTAGGTTGTACTAGGAGCATGTCTTCAATGCTCAGGACGTAAATTGACATGAAAATATGATCTTTTGATATGAGCTTCTACACCCAACATTTTTCATTAATTTCTTTATGGTGTGCATGGGAGATCATGTATGGCTCATTTTGTTTTAAGAAAAGTTCCATTAATTTACTGTTGCACATCATGGTCCTTCACTGTCTTGATCCAGAGCTCTCGGCAATTTCCATTAACTCCATTTCACAAGTCTGGGTGCCAATCCATTGAAAATTTGAATGTCTATCTATTCCAAACATGGTGAATAGCCAATTTTGGCATATCTGTCAAGTATTACACATAAGCCAACTCGAGCTGCCAACCCATTTCATGCTCCGTTATCCACAATTGTGGCAAAATTCCACATATGAAACACCTACCAAATATGGAAAAAACCATCTTTTGGCCCATATGTCCTTTGAGCCATACACTCGTGGTGCTTTGCATATAGCCTTAAGGCCTTTAAACACATTTTGGCTACGTTGTTTATTGAAAATGGCCCAAAATCCCACAATCGCTTAATAAACAAAACCATTACATGAACACAACCTGGTCACGCCTTCTGTTATTTGATAGAACTTTAAAACATCAAAAAATTCTATGTCTCCCAACTCCATTATCATAGCCAAAGCTCCCAATGTGCCTTTTTTTCCTTCGGGCATTAGGGGAATTTTGAGGTCTAAAATGGGTCTCCTAAGAAAAATGTACCACGAAAATAAGCTTTATATAAACTAATAGGATTCAATATGATGATGTCAGACATGGGGGATGATTCACCATTTTTGGAGTAAAAAAATAAAAAGATTGAAATATAATGAAATAATAAAACTACTTTTTCAACTCATATTTTCAACTTATCTCCCTAAGGTTTTACTCAAATTTCGAGTGGGAGCATGCATTAGAAACAATATTTAATTCTTCATCCAAGGAGTACCCATGTTCCATACTTTTGATGGACCCTACTACACGAAAAATGATAAATACATGAAAAAACATAATTGCAATCATGTATTTCTCATTTTTTTTGTAGTAGGGTTCACCAAAATTATGCAACATGGTTACTCCTTGGATGAGGAATCAACTTCTGCATCCAACGAATGTTTCCTCTCAAGATTTGAGTAAACCCGTAGGGAGATAAGTTGAAAAAATAGTTTTCTTTTTTCCTTCTAAAAGTTTATGATGTAATCTAATATTATTTTATTATTTCCACTATTATTTTATAATTTCCATAGGAGGCCCATTTTAGACCTCAAAATTCCCCTAATGGTAAGCTTTTTGGGCTTACATGTTGCATGAGTCCACCCAATGACTTTTTCATTGGCCTTGTGCTCTACTGCAACTGCCACTACATCACTTTCATATCCCAATGGCCAACCAGCCCAGTGCTCCCTCTCTGCACTCTTTTAAGACCTTCTAGGATAGCCCTTCTAGGATGAAGGCTCTAAGATGACGACATGCTTATGTAATCAATGCCATGTGGTACCTCCTCAGTGGTGACATGTGTCACCCATATTTGGTCGCTTTAACAACCTAAAACTGTTGAATCTTCCTACCATGTGTCCTTTGTACCATTCTACGACATCATTTCTACTTATGTCATGCTAATATCATCCTAGTGATGAGAGACAAAGGGTTCCAGGGCCTTGGTTTTGTGTTGAATTCCTTTGTTAAATTTTAAATATCTTAGGCCATTTCTTTAACATTATGTTGCTCTGCTACATTAGCTTGATGCTTAACTCATCTCGGGCCTTTTAAACTCGTGTTGCACCTTTTCTCCCTAAGGAGCGACCTCCCTAGCTTATGTCATCCAAGCTATCTGTCATTCTAGACACTCAACACTTGCACACCTTTTGAACCATATGGGGAACTCTCCACTGGGATGAGTTGTGCAATGAGCTCCACTACCGGCCACGAATTCATTTTGTTGCTCTATTGAGAACTATAATTAGATATTTCAAGAACCAATTGGATTGCCCCCCAAGAAGGAAATTCAGCATGAGATCTATTGACACATGTCAAGAATGAAATTTCACAAACCATTGTGTGTGTCTTACCCATTCCCTTAATAAGTAAAATTAAATTGAAATCTCAAAAAAATAAATATCATGAAAAATAAGACTAATAAGTGTGACCCTACCAAAAATAAAAGTAAAAAATAAAAAAGCAAAACAAAAAACAAACTTTCTATCCTGCAAAATGATATTTAAATGACTACGGCATCAGCTTTCCTTTCACATTTAACTATTGACCATGTTTGGGATGGATCCAAAGTTTCATTCTTTAAATGTGACAAACAAAAGGAAATCCTAAATAAATATTTATAGTTTTGAAATACGCTAAATATTCTCTTATCATATAAAAGAATAAGGGTCTTAATCTTATTATCAAGCATTTGACTTATGTGGTTATTAACCTCAAAGAATTAAGAAGCATCCATGTGCCATATTCATAACTCCCTTCAGTAAAGCATACTCTTTGGTCAAAATAATGTGTCTTAATAGTGGGGGTTTTGTACCTTTAAAAATTATATATATATATATATACTTTTATATATATATGTGTGTGTGTGTGAGAGAGAGAGAGACAGAGACAGAGATCACATATTTATATACAACATATGATGGTAATGTCTATATGGCACACCTTTATGTGGTTGGAGTTATTCGCAGTTATTCTCTGTGATATCGGGTTGTTAGATATGGTTTGCACTCCTTCACTTTGTTTCTAAATAGATTCCTATTCCCTATTCTGGATCTATTCCGTTTTGTTTCCGAACGGTGAATATGTTGCCCAGTACTCGGCAGTATCATCCCCCAAGAATAACAAAGGTGGTGGTACATATTTAAGTGAAATATCAAAGGTGGTCGTTGGCATGAGCCTATGGTTATAAGGTCGGGAACATGATTTATTTTAGTGTATTGTTGAATAGAGATTACAAATCTTGTCCATCGGGTCATAATATAGGGTTTGGGGTGGCAACTGAACATATATATGTACTATGAACGGTGAAATATGAGAAGCAATGTTGATACGTGGCTTGATATTTTCTTCATTGAGAAAGTGTGTGATGAATCGATCCAAAAACCTGTTCAATTTGGAACCACCTAGCAACATGATCCAATTATAGCTGGTCAAGAGTGTCTATTGTATTGTTTATGAGCATTTGCTTACATGGAATCCAAGTTTGATTATTTATAACACCCATTATGAATGGTCCTCTTGAAATCTCCTATTGATATCAATATTAAATGTTATTATTTGTATTTTTATCCTTTTGTCGATGCAATATGATATCCATTTAATTTCCCATCGCTCACCTTTTGAAAACTATTCCAACTCATTATCTAAGTAGCTGAAACTCCGTCTACGTGTCATCCTCTTACTTGTAATAACTAGATAGTTGTTTTCTTTACAATACAACATGTTATTTTTAATCTACTCACGTAATACATTTCCTCTCCAAGTCATTGGTAATTATTTGCATTGCCCATCCAAGTTCAAACCTTTGTTTTGTGGTATTTCCATCCACAGTGGAAATTCTTGCCTTTGTCATTAATCACACCATTTTCTACCCACTACACCTTGAACCTCACTCACAACGTGCTAGTTTTCATTCTTCTCGCGAGTTTCCCATGGTATTGAACATGTTCAGTTCTCCATATGTGAAGGCTCACATAATTAGGTGGCTATTATTGGTGTAACAATTTTACTTGACTATTGTTGACAACTTGAAAAATAGAATGTTGCTGCATATTTTATATCAAGGTTAATCTTGTCTGTAGATGAAGAAGTGATAGATGACTAGATTGCTAATGAGCATCTATTTTCCATATCACTTCTATCTTAATGGTTCGTTGATATGCCAATTTACTAGCTACTCACCAATTCCCTCCTCACGTATCTTTAAAGGAGAAAAGTAAGAATGTTAAAAAATTACCTCCTACAATTGGATTAGGGGAAACCTTTTCAAGTTTGGGCCTAATCAGATTTTGAGAAGATGTGTGACAGAGGATGAAGTTTATGACATCCTTTTATTTTTCCATGATGGACCATGTGGGAGCCATTTTGCTACAAAGAGGATAGCTTACAAAATCCTACAAGAAAGATACATTTTTCCAACCCTTCGCAAGGATGCCCAAAGATATACTTCAAAGTGTAATGAGTGGCAAAGAATGGGGAGACCTACTCAGAAGGATGAGATGCCCCTCCAACCTTAGGTGTCTTCTGAGCGATTTGAGAAGTGGGGCATGGACTTCATTGGTCCCATTAATCCCCCATCTAGGTAGAAGAAGTACATCATTATATGCACTAATTACCTGACCAAGTGGGATGAAGTGAAGGTAGTGAACAAAGCAACATAATAGAAACATGTTGAATTCTGTTGGGTCCCTATAATACTAGTGATTACCCCATTACTATGGTAGTTTTACGCCTTCTTAATATTGTTGTGCCCCTATTGCCCCCATATTGTTATTACTGTGACCCATAGAATCCCTCTATTGTTATTTTTGTGGCTTTATATTATTATTGTTAGGTCGGCTGGGTTATATTGTGACTCCTTAGACTCCTATATATAGAAAGGAGGTTTT
>APFE031684824.1:156562-171579 GCA_000404065.3 Pinus taeda | reverse complement strand
AAAGGAGGTTTTGTCATTTTAATCATCCAAGAATTGTTCATTTATGTAATGTAAAGGAGGTTGCCCCCTCGAAGAGGCTGAATTCTAAGGCGTTGATCTATCTTTTCTATCTTTTCTTGAGCTGGTTTCATAACAAATTCATTAGGGAAAATATCTTCTACAAGTTCGGTTTTCCAAGAGAACTAGTGATAGACCAAGGCTCCTAACTTAGCTATCATATGATCAAAGGGCTAATGAAGCAACACCACATTCAACACTGGAAGTACACTCCACATTAACCGCAAGAAAATGGGAAAGTAGAAGTCACTAATAGGGCATTAGAGAGCACTCTGACCAAAGTGATTAGTAACAACTAAAGGGACTAGGAAAAAAGACTTGTTGAGGCCACCTAGGCCTACAACACCACTTGGAAAACCACCACTGGTTTTACCCCTATAAGCTAGTGTACAGGAAGAAATCCTTTTTGTCAATAGAATTTGAGTACAACAACTTGAGGATGGTAGCCCAAGTTTTGATTTAATTAAAGCATAGGGTGATAGGTTGTAACAATTGAATGCACTGGATGAGTATAGAACGTAGGCCTTACTACACACTCAAGTAGTCTAGCTACAAATAAAAGTCTAGCATGACAAGAACTTTGAAACCAGAGCTTTCCAAGAGGCTGATTGGGCCCTCTTATATGACTACAAATTTAAGTATTTCAAGGGTAAGCTCATGAACAAATGGCTAGGGCCTTATCTATTTGAGAAGTGTTATGATAATGGCTTAGTCAAAACTGAGAGATTATATATGAGGAACAAGTTCCACTTTTAGTGAATGGATACCAGTTGAAAATTTACAAGAAGCCCCTATCCAAGATTGAGTTTATAAATTTAATAAGTAAGGAACTAAATTTGATTGAGACCATAAGAGCTCCCAATCTATTGAGTCCCTAACTAGAAAATAAAAAAGGAAAAAAAGAGAAAAACTAACCTCAAGAAAAAACCTCCTTTAAGGCACTTGAGGTAGACTCACTAGCTAAAAACCTCTATAAGGTAGTTTGTAAGTCTAAAGAATTGGACAAAAATAATAACTCCAATTGTAAAACTCTTCAAAGAAACCTAGTGTAGCTTCATTGGTTGAAAACCTCCATGAGGTAGCCAGTAAGCCTAAAAAGGGAGAAAAAGAAGAAATAATTAAAAAGAAAAAAGACAGAGATAATTTTATATCTAACCTTGACTCATGTGAAAGTACCATAGCAAAAAAAATAGCAAGTAGGTTGAATACCTCATCCTACATCATCAGTCCAAGACATCGAATCAAGCACTCAAAGAGGGCCTAGATGGCACCCCTACACTATTTTTCACCTTCTTTTATCATCCACCACATCAAACCTACATCACTAGCTCCTTCCCATATGTTTTTTTTATCTTCCTTCCCATATGTTTTTTTATCTACCCTATACTCCTATAGGAAAGTCCTCTAATGCTAAAGGAGGGCCCAATTTTGAGAAAAAGCTACAGGTGAAGGAAAATTTTGGCATCTGAGTTGGAGAAAGACACTAGGATCACCCTAGCACTTATATATTTCATTATCATGTTTCATCACCTTCTTTCTCCCCCACTTTTAGCCATGTATTACCCTGCAGTAGTTCATTTTTCCACCATAGCCACAAGAAAATCCCTCTCCATCAACATCATATATTCTTGTTTGAATTATCAAGTCTCCCTACTACTTCAGAAGGGTATTTAAGTGAGCACGAGGGACCTATGTGACTGCTATAGGAGACTACACAACCCTGTAGCAACCTACAAGAATCCAGAAAGCTCATGTTCCAAAATAGCATAAGCACTCCTGAAGGATACCTTGCCCTCCAACAAAGATCAATAGCTCCAGTTAGTAGCATCAGAAAAACAATCACTTCAACTTTGATAAATAAGCTTAAGTAGCTACAAGATTTTGTATAAACTGTTATAAGACTATTTTTTCACCAACAACACCTTGAAGACACCTACAAATGAAAAAAAATAACACCCTCCAACTCCATCAAAGGTAAGCATCAAGTATGAAAATATCTAGCAATCACATTGTGAATTCATTGAAGTATAGGAGAAAACATTGTTTATGCAAAAAGGGAACAATTTAATAGCTAGCCAAATTAGTAGAAGTCTTGAATAGTTTGGTGGTGAGCTCCACCTTGTCTAAAGTTGTTCCCACGTGTGGAAAAATGAATGATACAAATCTGTTATCTTTCAAAAAGGTGGTCGTTGTTACCTACTAATGATCAAATGAGGTGTATGTATGGGCTACATGAAGTTCCATGAGGGTAGGTGGGAAATCTCAGTGTTGTGTGTTGGTCCTTCCTTCTCCACCACCCATAATCATCTCCACTTAAACCAAAAGTTGGGTTGATATCACCACATATTTCCATTTAATGTTGTGGATGTAAACAAATTTTAAATAATCCATGACGATAGTTCCATCGCTATCAGAGGAAGCTACATGTTATCGAATTTAAAATTATATAGCTACAAGAGATAGACTGCATGAAGCTATAAGAGACAGAGGGTTTGCTACAAGAACACAGAGTGCCACTAAAATCACCCATAGAGACCTTCGAGCAGGAAGAAAAAGGTTGGTTTTCTCAAAAAATTTACACCTAAATTCTTTCCACCACCTTGTTTACATTTGGAATTAGGGTTGTTGGATAATTGTTGAAAACTATGATTTTTCTATGTGATTTTCGCCGAAGATTCTTCAAATAAAATTGATATGGATCATAGAAGTCTCAGTTCAATAACTATGAGCATGTTTTTCATATTTTCTGTGCCAGAATTATGAATTAAGGAAAGGGGAACAATCCATCAATTTTTTTTTAATCCAATTTACACATATATTTTATGGTCTAATTATAGGAAAAGTTTTGTTGATCTTGCAATTATAGTCAAGGTTATGTATTTTTACAATTGCAAAAAAAATAAAGGAGTCCCTTGTTGCCACATGAAACTTTGTATCCTATAGTAGCACAGGAATAGTGTTTTTCCCTACATGAAAACTTGTCAAAATTTGTGAAATCAAACCCTAGACCTTTGAAGACTTTTTCATACCAAAATGGGTTGGATTTAATAGAAGGGATCCAACTTATATAATCAAAATTCATAAGAATCCTAAGGTTGTTGTTATGATCTTGAAAAACTATTAATGATTAGGCTTCTTTGAAACTCTCATAGGGTTCGATGATGAGGTTGTTTTGGAATTGGCAATGAATTTGAAAAATCTCCAAGGAAAATAATTGATCACTTCATTCAAGGGATTCATGATATATGTTAATGAATATTCCATTAATAGAGTTACCACTCTCCCTAGGGGTGTGCTTCTCAAATACGTGTCTCGTGAGGTAGGTTGATCATACTGTATGCCTACCAATTCAAACTGATTTATCAACTAAGATTTCAAGCTCACCCTCCAACCCATGAGTTATTGAGAATCCCTTACTTCCGTCTTCAATATCTCAAAGAAATGAGCACCAAGGTCAAAGAAGGAAAGAAGAATTATCTAGCCCATCATGGCTTGATTAAGATGATAATTGCAAATTCCTTAGAAAAACTTTAGCATCCCATCCCTTGGGCAATCCTTTCTTGAGGACTAGGCAAAATATAACAAACCTTAGAAGAGTTCAACCATGAAGAGGAAGGGAAGGTAGTGGCCAGCTTTGCAAAACAGAAAAAGGAATAAACCCTAAAGAAGGAAGAGAAGGATATTGAAACCACTATGATAAGCCTTAGCACTCCCACAAAAAAAAAACAAGTAGGAATTTTCAACAAATTGTGTACACCATAATGAAAAGAAATAAGATAAGATTTTGTGGCAAGCAAAAACCCCCTTCTTCTACCCCTATTACCATTGAATAAACTCCCAGTCTAAAAAAGGAAAGGCTACAAGATGTAAAGGAGCAAGAGTTACATTAACCAAAGGAACAACTAGGAGAAATGAAAGCACCCCTTGAAGTAACTAGGCATCAAGTGAAATCATAGGGGCAAACTGCCCATCTACAAGAATAGGATGTCCTGCTACATGACTAGTCTGTGGAATTACAGAAAACTAAAAAATAAGCCAATGAATCAAGGAAGTCCCCTTCCTATTTCTCTTATCCATTGAAGACTAATCTCCTTCCTAAGGAACATCAGGAAGACCACTCCTTGAAAACTTAGTACCCCACTTACTACTTAAGGTGGATAAAGCAACGACAGAAATTCACAGGTGGAGGCGAATAACTCAGGACAAAGGAGTAGTTTTTATTTCTAAAATAGAGGATGAGATAAACAAAATGAAAGAAGAAACAACCTTCTTAAAGCTAGATGAAGGAAATAGGAGGGAACAACTTTAAAAAGAGAACAAACAACTGAGAATACAATCACAAGCACAAGGGTTGCTACAAGAAAGGTCACTAAAATTACATCCTTGGGAACAACTTTAGGGACTACGGTGCACCTATCCTTAGATGAAATTAGATATAGACAAACTTCAAAGGCTTACTCAATATTTTTGAAAGAACAATGGTGCAGGTTGCAGATCAACAAGATTACACAAAGAGGGACCATCCATCTGTAAGAAATGAAGGAGTTTATTCATTTTTTCTTATAGTGTAGTTTGGAGGACAAGGCCAAGGTTGTTGAATTTTGCAACCACAACCTTGTTCTCACATATTTGACTATATGGGATCCAAACGCATATCTGGGGGACACACATTTGTTGGCATTTAATGTTGCTTCCTGCTATTGTGTGGTGTCCCAAGAAGAATGATCACCTTTTCTACATATTTTGGGAAGGAATGCAGTCCTTCCCTCAAGAATTTTTCCCCTTACTCATTTTTATAAATAATAGGCTTAAGTCGCCCAGTAAAGACGCATGTAAAGAATAGGATAAGTTTAGATTAGTTTTTCAAGCAAATTGTGTAACTCTATCATGTACAAACAACTTTTCAATTAATGGAAGTAATATCCTAGTTCAACTCCTAGTCTAGATTTCTTCTAAGGGTTCTAAGATTTACTGGGTTAGGGCCCACCCTCGTTTCTCAAGATCCCTCTTGTATCATTTCCATTCATAAATTTCTTTATCTATGTAAAGTATAATGAAAATTACTTATGTTTATGGCATTCATGCATGGTTAATTGGATAGTTTTATGAACAATTGTTTTCTTGTAGGTTCTTTTAGCATGTGGTTGTAATACTCGCAATGGTTACATTAGTTAATTGACATTTTCACTTTTCACTTAGTTCATTCATTTTGTTGTTATTCACTTTGATGTTCATTATTAACTGCCCATTGTTTCCTGCATTGTAACATGTCCCGCATGTTGATGAAACCCATATATTTGTTTTTCTAGGTTAACTTTACAAAACGTTGTTGTGATGCTTTACATAGATGTATTTTATGATTTTTCAAATTCTCATTAGATTCCTTTCCCATAAAACTTGCGTTTATCATGATCCCCTACTTGTTGGACTATCTCTTATAGAAAAACATGGACTCCTATAATACTTTGTAACTCGCCTTCCAAACTCACTCATATTTGCAATAAATTCATGGTTTGTATTCCTTGATATATTACAACACTTTTGGAAACCTGATAATGGAACTTGGAGGTAGAGATACCTTGTAAATGCTCATGTTTGGTTTGTTGTAGGAAACTGGTTTTTTCGCAAAAGTAGGGCTTATTGTTTGGAAGCTTTCATTTCAATAATGTTTTTCATTTCCTTGAAATATAGAATAAATGGGATTTCATTTCTATGTAGATAGTGTAGAAGCATGAAAGTGTGACTTCCTTAATTGCAAGTAGCCTAGGTTTGCATGATATTTTTATTTTAGCAAGTTATTTCCTACAATTTCAATATTCATGTACCATAGATTGGTCAACATGGTCTCTATACATCTATTTTCATTTTAGTATTTCCACCTACATAAATCAACAAGAGAGAGAGAGAGAGAGAGAGATAGTGCATGTTGCATATATAGTGTCGCACCCTCTTAATATTGTACAAAGCCAAGGTTGACAATTAAAGTTGAGACCCTTGGCCTTTGTAGCACTATTGCTGTAATACTAAGGGCAATCACTTGGCGAAGAATAGGTGCTAGGGACTATAAGTAAAATGGTGGAAGCTCCACTATCAATGACATCCATTTCTTGAAGGATGATGAGCGTATCACAAAATTATGGAATATGAGGTCAGTGGTGGGAATAATGTACATGTGTTTCGCACAAAGTGCATGGGTGGTTTGTGCATAATGTCTTATTTTTCTTGGATTACTTAGGGAGAGTGACATGCACCTCGGGGACCATTGAGTCAGGCTGAAATTCATTCAAGGAAATGCAACCCTTTAATTGGGGGAGAGGGACAGCTTTTAGTGGTGTGACTATGAATATTACACAAAGCACATGGTAGTGTATGATTTGTGCAAAACGTTGAGCGGACATAGTCAAAACTTTCATATAAATGCTCCCCTTCTTCTTAGATTTCCCCCTTACTATATGCTTCAACAACATGAGAAAACTATTATTGAGGTTTCGATGAAACTGAAGCATCAGAGGGGTTTTTTGGGACAAGTTGGATGGGTGTAAAAGTTAAACAAGGCTTCAAGTGGTTGGGAGGAGTATTAGAAAGAGGATACATACTCCAAACTGGAATTCTTAATGTGAGGTTAGGAAAATTCAACATAGCCATCACTGGTGTGTTGAATACTCTTGGTAGTGGGAATAAGAAATAAACTTGATTAAATGGATAATGACCATGGGGAACACCACAACTACATTAGTTGAATTTTCAACAACATATTACTAAACAATTGGCTACTGGAAAGAGAGATTAGGCCACTCTTAATATTGAGACTTGCTCCCCATGCATACCTGATAGGTGCTAGGTATAGTCAAAATAGGCAATGGTCCATAATACACCCCAATCAAAGAGGAATATTTGTAGACTCCAGGACTGATATCAATGAGAAAAAGAAATGTATCATTTCCAAACATTGAGGAAATGACATTTTTAGGATGAACATGAAGCTTTATATCATAGTATGTCAATTGGTCGATAGCGACAATCTTCCCATTATGGGGGGATCTCATGGCGTACATGTAACTACGTCCTAGAAAATATTATAGTCTAAATGTGCACTAATAAATTCAATGTCGATCAATACTTGATTTTCAGTAAACTTGATAAGAAAATTTTGGTACAAGCCTACTAGTTGTGATGGATGACCATCATACACTCTAAGTGTGATCATGGATGGTTGGAGTTCCAAGGATACAAGTTGTTACTATACTTGAGTAGACATCACACATGTGAAGTCCCCTTCATCAACAATACACCATTAGACCATGACATTCTTAATGGATAGAGGGATCTAGAAAGCAACAGATGGGGGGAGACAAGGAGAGTTTGCAACATCAAAGATAATCATTCAATCGTTATATGGATCCACAACACCCAAAGTGGAGAGAATAACCTTGTATTGTGAAGGGCACATGTGGAGGACTTCCAATGCTGACATGATAGTATGACACTGCATCAAGTCATTTACAATTCTATAAATATGAGTGGTCTATGAAGGGTAGTAATATCATTTTGACATAATGGTCCCTTGGTGATCTTGGGAAAAACCTCAACCATTGGATGAGGGATTTGTAGGGTTCCATTTTTTGACAACAGATTCTCTTTGATGGGTTTCGGTTGCATCTTAGTGGGAGGACTGTATTGATGTGATTGAACAGAGATATTGATGTTTGTAGAATCCATCATTAGGATCTGATACATTCCATTCCCAAGTTGGTTGGAGGTGGAGCAGGAGGAGCATTTGGGCCATCATTAATGGATGCTTACCTTGGTTAGGGAATGGATTATAAGAACCACCAATTGTGAAAGGGGTGTAGCATAGGTAGAAGAAGGTTGATTCCTCCTTTTAGTAGTCTCTTGATTTTCCCATAGCTTATGCATTTTTGGGAGAAGTGGACATTCATGAGTGTAATGACCACATGTACCATAATAGGAACACGAATTGTGCATTTGAGTAGCCTTGATTTTCTTGGGTTGATTTCCTTGTTGTTGACCTATGGAAATTGAGTTGTCACCCAGGTTAGCAATAGGATTTTCACCTTGGTTACCCTGATTTTTCAATTTTTCTTTCCCTTCCCCTTAATCCTTTTCTTTGGATTAGGGGGGTTAGTTACATTTTGTTGGGCACACACTTGACCTTATTGAAGAGGTGCATACTAAGGCATGGGAGGTTCAGGTGTTGGTGCTGGAGGGGCTGGAGTACTTGGTTGTGGATGTAGATAGTATGTGTTCATTATTTGATTCTAGTAATAAGGTGGAGTACACGCTTGCCCGGGCATAGATTGATGTGGATGGGAATAGGCATAAGAGGTACTTGTGCTTCCTTGTGACACAATTCAAGAAAATATGGGGGAGGATAATTATAAGATATAGAGGGACCCTCCTTGGGATGGCCATATCCCATGTGTCCTATCAGATATGGGGAAGTATGGTGATATGTGACTAACCCAATCACAGCTTCAGTGGCATGAGATATGCCCTAGTGTTGAATGATCACCTTGGTGAGAGAGAGGAGCATCGAGGATACCAATGTATAAATAAATCGACTAGACATATATCAAATCATATTACATGGCCTTCTGAATGGCCTCTTCGTTGGTTCAAGGGAATGTTGAAGCAACATCCTTGGCGATGGGAGGAAGGAGTGATTTCAAAAACCAATCCATGAAAAAGTGGTCATCAAGTTCTAGAGATTTGCACAAGCTCTTCTATCTACACCACTCCTGAATGTGATTAGTGATGTGAGTGGTGGTGTTTTTGTGATGGGTAGTTAAGAGCTCTATGCTAGTGTCATGATGGACAGGTAATTGAAAATAAGAGAGTAAAACATTCACAATGGTAGAAAACACTCGGGGGCTACCACGATGCTAGCCGATGTACAATTTGGCCACAACACCAGTCAATGTGCATTGAAAAAATGGAGGTGAACCAAGTCTTCCATTATGGAGTTAGAAGAACACCACATGTGGAAAGACCATATATGATTAGAAGGATCTTCTCTAGAATTCCCCTAAAACTTGGGGATATTTGAGGGAAGTTTGGTTGGCATTAAGAGCAATGTCAAATCATGGAGGAGAGGATCATTGATGCGTTTTTTTAAATTTAGTAGGTTCAAGCTAGCCATATAAGAGAGAAATGGTTGAGTGACAATGGTTCTTATAGGTTCTCCTGCATTTTTTACGAGATTAAAACATGCATTACTACGAATATTAGCATGAAAATTTCCTCCACTTTTGGCCCCCATGATGGGAGAAATATTACTATCAGGGTTAACACCTACCATGGTATTGGGTTAAGTTTGTGTGGATTCAGAAGAAAAGGAACTACTATAAGACATATATGAGTTAGAATCCAAAGGTGGATTAGGGTGGGGAACCTTGACTAGTCAAGCAGGTGTAAGAGAGTGTCCTAGAGGAAAATGAGGGGAAAGACCTGTCAATATATGTGAATAGAACTTAATGAGAACTATCGTGTGAGGATAATTTTAAATATAAAAGGATAAAGGGATGAAAAAGTGAATCAAATCAACAATCAATAGGCAGAAAACTGTGTGTAGTGGTACACTGCAGTTTTCTAACTAAGAGACAATGCCAATCTAATTCAAGAAATCTCGCTGTATCAAACAAAAAGAATCTATCCTAGAAGATTGAATACACCTTAGATAAGTCCTAAACTACATTTCAAGATGGTCTTCCAAACAACTAAGCTCTTTGGTTATCAGGATTGCGAACAAGGTTGAGTGAATGTATGAAGAGGTGTGGTTGCTTCCCATAACCACCACCTATAGGGTCGTTTGAGCTACAATAATGACCATTATGTTTACCTTTCTCTAGTGGGGGTGAGAGAATCTTAGATTTTGGGTGTCAAATTTAGACTTGGATCGTTGAAAAAGAGTTGGGAGCCTCAAGGGAAATTTCCAGTATTTGCAGTCTAAGTTTTACCCCCTTCAAGAGTTTCTTTTGCACACCAGTTTTTACCATTGGATGGTGAAGGATTTCAAGCTCCATATTATACAACCACTATGTTTCAAAGTATAATGATGGATGGGTATTATTTGGAGGCCTACCCCATAGATCCTAATCTAACTAATAGATTTTTTTTATGCCCAAGTGGGATTAATCAATGTGTGTTAAGTTAGGGTTGATTTTAGAGGCTAAGTTTGTGGTCTTAAACCAAGCATTTTTTACTTAGTGGTGTGTAGGTGTGTGCAAGTGTATGTGTGATACAACTTGAATGTAAATGATTTTGCACCGGAGTAACAAGTAATCAATTTTATAGAATAGCAAATAGATTGCTACAGTAAAACAAGAATTATTGATTCACTAAAACTAATTCACTACCAACCCTTCGTAGGCTTTAGTGCAAAAAGAGAGAAGGTAAAAAATGGGAAAAAATGATACGTTAAATGGTGGGAAACAAATCAAGGATAAAATTGAAATTTGATAGGTTGTCCTACAACCCACTTTATCCAAAGGATAATATTGGGAAACAAAGGTTTCATGGATGCAAACAATCCTTAAACAAATCTACCAAAGATGGAGGTTTCATAGAGCTAAAAAATAGGAGATCAATACTAGTCAACAATGGGATTTCTTAATCTGAAGCTCTAATAAGGAAACAAGTTATCAGATATGTAATAACATTGGTGACAAATGGGTTTTCCAACCTATAACAATGAACTACCAATTCAACATCCCAACTTAATTTTGTGGAGAATTACTAGAATCCCTCAAGAGGTTTCTTTCTTCCTCCCAGGGTTTGAAAGGTGAATAGGTCAAGTCTCACTTACTAACTATAAACTAGAGAGAAACCAAAACCATACAACAAAGGAAAAGCTAGAAAAATATGAAAATTTTAAACTTTGAAAGTTTTTACCAATGTAGAAAAGATACCTATAATTGCATTGTCCAATGGATATTTTGGGGCAAATAGTTTGTTTCCCAATGCAATTATTGGAGCATATAATGCATTGACTAATGCGGGTTTGAGCCTAAAACCCATGTTGACTTCCTAGGGGTTTTGTTTTCGAGGTATGCTCATATTTCTTGTTTCATGCACTCATAAGACTCGTGACCTGAAAAACATAAGCAAAGACAAAAAAACACCAATTCTTTCCGCAAAATCACTGAAAATAGAAAGTTTCTAAAAATGCAAATGTAAGAAACAAATTATAGAAAGCCACCAAGAATTGAAGTATTTAGCTCGTCCATTAGTTAGGGGTTTCTTGCACAAGGGTCAGCAAAGGAAATTTTTCCTACGATGGCTAGTAGGCTAACAACAATTATGAGGGTTTAAACCCTAGAAGTAGTAATCATTCATGTGCTATAATAATATATGCATAAAATGAATGAAAATAATAGAAACTAGCCAAAAAACAATAGATCTAAAACACATAAAGATTTCAACGCTTCATTGCCCAAAGATATAAGCTTTTTTATTAAATGATACCACCTATGAAGAAGCTCCCTGTCATAATGGCTAAAAGGGACCTCCTCCTTGGGAAGTTTCTTTGAGATATTTTATCTACAACTACTGTGATTCCCTCTCTTCAAAATCTAGTTTAATGATTCAAAGACGAAATTTAAACAAAAATGGAAAGAAGATAGTGAGGTTCTAGTGGAGAACACTCAAATGTCATAGGACCAAAGTATTGCCGATGATGATGGTCATGTGAAATGAGAAGATCAAACCTTTGTGTTTATAATAAAATTTCGGGTTAGATTTGATGTGGTTAAATAATAAAATATTTGTTGGATAAAATCAAAATCCAACCAATTTTGGTATTTCATTATTATTTGTGAGAGGAAAATGTCAAAGAAATGGTCACTAACCTTTATTTTGTTAATTAACTCAAAAATAATGATTTGTTGAGTTAATTAATAAAAATGGGTAAATGATAAGAAATAATTAATAAACAAATGAGCTTATTTAATTACTTCTAGGTGATATAAGTTAGAAATAATTTATAAATAATGATTTAATAAGTTATTTCTATGACAATGTTTAAAGGATTAAGGAATGATCACTAAATAAATGATTTATTGAATTATTCTTATGGAAATGGAAAATGTGGGTGAAAATATTTTGAATTATATTCACTTTAATGGATAAATATATGAGAATACCATAAACTTAATGAATTTATGGTTTATTCTCATGTGGATAAATTGATTAAGGGAAATGAATTAGGAAAAGAGGTTCCTTAGGCTAGTTCCTTAGGTGAAATTGGGTTTTAATGTGTAAAAACCCATACTACATGACGTATTTCAATCCACATAATTAATTAAGGCTAGTTCAACACTTTTGATGTGATAACAATAATTATATATTTGTACTTATCAAATTTACTAGATTTGTAGAGGGAGTTAATAGGTGTTGTTGTAAGAAATTTCCTCATAAAGAGGGATAGGTTACTCCAAAAGTGCTTACCATGCACAGTTGCATTCTATGTAGACTACTCTAGATCCTACCATTTGTGCATCGGTTCTCCCCATGCATGAATAATTGATTGAACCTAGGGTCGAATTAACCAAAGTCCCCCCATCACTGAATAGAGGGAATAGAGTTAGACGAGTCAAGAGATACATATAATCATCTACCCTAAACAAATAGAAGGGATGAAGCAATTATGATATAAGAAACCATCCATAGGGGCACTTCATGAGTTTTAGGGTACATCATGTATGTTCAACCCTTAGATAGGTCAAAATGGATTGGTGCATGGGAAGATGGCACGTGATGTATTTTCAAGGGGGGACAACTTTCTCAATGTTTGCTTAACTTTGGGTGGATGATTTATTGGAATTATTTCATAGGGAATTAGAGCTCTCTTTCTTTCTTGGTCAATTCACTTCATTGTGACCACATGAAGAGGACTACTTTCTTTAAGAATTTCATACTTAGGAGGGTAAGCATTGTACATATTAGAGGAGGGAATTAGGCCTTATATGGCATGGGGTATTTTGTATTCATAGATGGAATATTGGATTTGGCATAGAGATGCTTGGGATATGAAAATGTTCTTGGAGGGGTGGCTAACCCAGTGGAGTATATGGCTTAGAGAAGGATGGAGTTTATGTGGGCATGGGTTGGAGAGGTGTGGACACAACTTGAGTAGATACACCAGGGAAAATTTTAGGGGCTAATATTCGCCCATGGGCTAATTTTCTATACTTTTTCCAAAAAAATATTCGCTAATTTCCATTGTTTTTGTAAAAATGATTCACCCAAATTTTATAGAATGAAATTATTTTACCCTAAAAATCGCCAAAACATTATATATAGACTATATAAAAATATTATAAATTTGAATATTTTTACAAAAATATCTCCAAACATTCTATAGATTTCATATTATGGACTAGTGGTATTCATTAAGGTTTCTAAACATGAAGATAAATTTCCATCCTTAAAATTTACCCTGAGATACGCCATATTAAAACTTGTATTGTGTATGGTATCACCTTGAAGCATGATAGGTGTACACTTGGGGTGCAACACTTCAGTTGTGTAGGCCTACATGAACTTATTGTAGGTTTATTTTAAGGGATTGGTCTTACATTGTATTGGTGGCATTGTTTTCATTCTTATTTCACTCTTGTTTAGACATGTAAAATATGAGATAATTGCACTAGTAATATTCTCTCTCTTATCTCTTCATTCATACTTGATCTCTCTCTCTCTCTCTCTCTCTCTCTCTCTCTTTCTCTCTCTTGGAATCACTAGGGTTTCATGATTTTCGTAGAGCATCCTAAAGTCTAAGGTTAGTTTTATCTCCTTATGGAGCATTCTAAAGGATAAGATTAGATCTATCCCTTGAATATTTGAGATTAAGGTTTTGTGATTAAACCCTAGAGTATATCTGGTGAAGAAGAAGAGCAAAGGATATCTTATCATGGATGACTTGTTTCAGTGATTCTTGCATGTTGGAGATCCATGGAGTCTAAGTTTAAGGGTTATCCCTTGGCGAATTGAGAGTATGGTTTTGCGAATAAATCCTAGGTTATATTTGTTGAAGAAGAAGAAGAGAAGAGGATATCTTGTTATTGAGGACTTATTTGAGTGATTCTTACATGTTGGAACCCCTCGTTTGAGTTTGGGTTTTCCTTGGATTTCTCTAGCTAATATTTTGGAGTGATACTAGATCATTCTAACCTTGTGAAAAATATATAGTGTATACAACAACTTTATCTTATCATTTTAATAAAAAAAATAGTTTTTCAACCTATGTAATTTCCAAATTGATTTTTATCTGTCTATGTTCTTCATGTATTCTTATTTATAACTATATATATCTTGTTTATATGATATAGGTAAAACCCAATTGCATTTAGTGATTTTGATAATATATGTAAAACAAGTCAAAGGTTGTTTTGTTAATTTTATATTTACTATTAAAATAAATTTTCATATTTAATTCAGACATGACCAATTTCATTTTATATTTACTATTAAAATAAATTTTCATATTTAATTCAGGCATGACCAATTTCATGAGAGAACTAAAACTTATCAAGAAACTTTCACATATTTTCTCATTGCATAGAAGATTGGGTTATTAGAGAATGAAATATTACAATTTTTTATTATTGTTTTATATTATATTCACTAACATCTTTAAACATGAAATTCACAATAGTAAAAGTGTTGGAAACCTCTAGCACTGAAGATAAAATTTCTTAACTTTGATTTTCCAAAATCCCTTGGTTTTAGAATAATCCTAGTGATTTTGTAATGTGTACATTAATATAGTTGCGAAGGAAATAAATACTCGAAAGTAAATTGTGCTGAAAAATAGAGAATAATGATACAATCCAATGAATCTATGAAAAACAGACGTATGAAAATCAAATTTATATTTGCAAATTAATATGTCATACATTTTCTTACATATTGGAAAATAAATAAAACTTTATAACTAATTA